>JAHWXV010454806.1:0-10298 GCA_024586415.1 Phrixothrix hirtus
GTGAATATTTTGAAAAACAATAAAACAGTTTGTTCCAAAAAATTTGTTTTCTTTCCTAGTTTTTGTAACTACTTAAAAGGCAACCCTCGTATAATAATAATTAAACTGATAATAAACTAAAAATGATTAATAAATAGTTCTGAAAGAAAAAATAAAATTAAATTATAACTTCAAGCTATTTAATGGGATTCCAAATATGGTTGTTCCGTATACTCTGTTTAATTTATTATACGTTAAAGATGCATTTACTATTAATGATTGTCTTCTGCATAACGTGCGGTACTGTTGAGTCCTAAAACTATCAAAATATCTTAACTTGTTTAGCAGGAATATAGAGCTAAAATTTAGCCAAAAGCAAAGGGTAATCAATAATAATATTATTAGATATTGTAACCAAAAATGTAATTAAGTAGATTTGCCTCCTTTTTTAAAGTTTATCTATACAAATTCAGCTCTAGTGCCTGAATAAGTATAATAACAAATATATTTTTTGTAATAGATGTGTTTCAAAAATTTATTTGGCATTGTTTCAATTAGCTGATTTTGATTTTTAGGAATAGAACACCCAATCAGAGACGCATATTCCAACTTAGATCTGACAAGTGCCTTAAATAGTATCTGAATAGTTTTAATAGCATGAAAACTCATGGAGTCCCGAATTTTGTAACTATCTTTCGAAATATTCTGAGTTTTAAAACTAAAATTAGTTGTAAATGTTCCTCCAACATCCATTGCTACAATCCTTTTTCACAATACATTTTTGCCCATTTGGTGATACAAAACAAACTTATATAGTTTCTTATGGGAATAATAAATAATAGTTTATTTTTTACATTTCTATCATGACGGAGTTTTAATTGTGCTGCAATACTTCAGTATCGTTAGAATATTTCATTTCTTTATAAATTTTTAACAGGACCGGGAAGGCCAATTCAGCCACTATCGGAGGTTTTCAATAGTTGTCAGAGAATTTATAAATTGAGAATTCGCTGTAAGAAGAGGAAAGTTTGGAAATATTTTTGTGAGGGTATTGGGTCTCACTCCAGATATCAAGATTAAACAACGTTCTCAAATGTAAATTGGGATCCTCAAAACTCCCATCAGGAAATTACTGTCTTAGATGAGAAAACTTTAAAATTACTGTTTGACACTCACTTCCCAAGAGCTAAATTAGATAATGCGTTAGTGCACCATGGCAACTCACAGTTCAAGATGGATATTTGCTACCACGATGTTAACCTTACATAAAGCAAGGTGGACTATAAATCGTTTCAAATTCTACCACCAAACGACACAATCCGAAAATAAGAGTGACATTTAGGCCAATTTAGCAACAAGTTTTCGACGATGCAGAACACCCAGCAAAGACTAGATGCAATAGAAATCAATATCGGAACATTGCAAATCGATATCTGCAACCTGGGAGATAACGGTCCAGGGGAAATGATTGGAACAACTGATAGGGAAACACCCGATAAAATACACCCGAATCGACCAATCACAATTTCAATCCATATCCCATGATGAGTTAGCCACACAACGACAAGACATCGACTCCTGGTCTGAGCTACATTCAAGTTATAGTAACCAGTGGCACTATGACGGCGCACCATACACCCTTCTCAGTTAGGGAACCCTCGAGACTTATTCCGCCAGAGGAAAGAAAGATCATTGCACCTACAACTACAATTATCAGATTTAAAGCAGATAGCCAAAAAGGAGAAACAATAGAGCTCGTTAAGAACAGCATAGACATTACCAAACTTGAAGAGGAACTGGGTCTTGTCCTGATGATACCGTCGTTTTAGTTGGAAGTCGAGATCCTAACCTAAGATTCCACAACCTTCTAAGGGTAGTATTCAGATTAAAAAGCAGAAAAGCGACGTCCTTGTGAGAAAAAGCACTGCAGTATTCTTACACGTAGAAAGGTATATTCAAAAAAGGACGCCGAAATATTTCGGTGCTGATATATTAGCATTCAATGGTTCGCTTGCAAAATAGGGTTATATTTTGCAAGGAGATTTTCCGTTCGATAATGGTTTATGCAGCAACTATTAGATCAAACAGTCATCTAAAACAAGCACTTGCGTGTTACTATAGACATCCCGTGGATTGTGATTTATTGAAAAACAATCTACTAATTCCAATGTTTAGTTTCAGGTTAGCTGCAACTGGTACAAAATAAGCCGGAAACCGCCCAAGGCCATCTTTACGCCTCTATGACTAAGAATGCCGTTATAACGGCAACAAAAACTTTGATCCAATTTTAATACAAATAGTGTAATAAGTTGACAAATTTTGTGACTCATTCAGCCAAAAGTAATATTACTAGTAGTTTATTGGATGGAAACAATTAGCCGAACAAAACACCGATCTCATAAATGACTTACAATGTACAGTAGAAGAATTCCTAGGTAAATTCAAATTCGTTAGAAATATTAAATTCCAAGGCAGCGGAAAAGCGCACTGCATTTTCCAGGTACCTCCAGACATTTTCCGCCTACCAATGTCAAAAAAGACTATTGCAATTGATTACCTAAGCACCACAGTAGAAAAATGTGTTAGCCTTCATCAATGCTACAAATGCAATGGATTTGGGCACTGTTCTGATACAAATCACAGCTGTTTCAAGTTTCACGTTTAGACACCGTGAATCAGCGACAACAAATTGCATCAATTATAAACGAATAAATCTGTCCCTAGGGCATCGTTTGGCAACGGACGCACTCTATTCGGTTCAAATCAGAAGAGTACGGTTGTTATTTCATAAAACTAATTACGTACCATAACAACTAACTAGTGCACACACCATACTTCCGTGAGTGGATGAATAACTTGTACCATGCGCGATGGGTTCGGAGTGTACTAGTTTAAGTAGCGATCACTGTGCATTTACATCAGTTTTTCATTTGTTTACTATTCTACACTATATCATACACACGCACTAGATTACAGTTAAAGAAACATATTTCACGGGACACACAACATTTTAAACGCTTACACCGTATGATCACTTGTACACCTATACCTAGATTCACGCCTACGACCCATCTATGCTTGTACCACCTGGCTAGTACATTGATTTTTGCCAAATTTGCTTAATTTATACCGATTTTTTTCTGTAACACCGTTTATTTGGAAATATTGCTTTGTATACCTGTAAACTTGTTCTTCCTGATGATAATTTATAGCTATAAGCTGTTACCTGTAATTATTTATTGTTATTGTATTGTAATTTATAGATATTGTTACACAAATGGACTGTATTGCCAAATCGACAAGACATCGAAATCCTCGACTGCTACCTCCTAAAACTCTACAAGGCCAGCTTGGCACTAGACTACATTTCACAAGTCTGACGATAATCCAAAACCTCTAGACTAGCCAAAGCCAAAGCATTCCGTTCAATTAGCTTAACATCCTTTTTACTGAAAGGAATCGAAAAGGTGATTGTAGATTGTAGATTGTGCGCATTGCGGTGTTAAATGCCTCCCCTTTGCACCACTATGAGCCAGGCAAGACTGTAGGGACAGCATTACACGAGCTTTTTTATGGTATTGAAAAGGCGACAGCCTACAAACAGACAAACCTGGCACTCTTTCTACATATTGAAGGAGCTTTTATCAATATTCCCTTCGACTCGACATACTTAGTTGCTTCCTATCATGACGTACAACCCAACATCTTGTTATACAAAAGAGGGCAGGAGTTTTACGACGATCCTAAATCGCTGTATGTAACAGTCTCAGCTACAAAAGGCTGCTCATAAGGTGGTGTTATATCACTTAATTCTAAAGGCTCTTTGCCCAAATACAAATAACATTGTTCTGTATAACATTGGGAATTTTAAATCTACGGTTAAGATGCCATGAACACAGTAACCAGCTAGGCCGACATCCACGAGCTGGTTATTAATCCCAGGAAACTGAAAGTGTTGCCCTTTACCAGAAGGAGAATTCCTATTCAAGGACCTCTCTTCATTAAACAAAACTCTATATTTTGTGATTCTAATGTTATATATTTAGGCATAACCCTTGACCAATGATTAACATGAAAATACCACTACTAGGTTATATGGAGCTTAACTTGCAAAGTAGTACATCAACTGTACACGGCGGTGGTTAGATCAGTCTTAACTTATGAATCACTTGTTTGGTGGGCAGCTATAATGAACCAAAGCAAATACACTCACATCTGAAATGCCTTAAGAACCACGCCAACTGCAGCTCTGGAGGTGCTAATTGATTTACCTCCTTTGCGCTTTTAGGTACGAACGGAGACAATGAAAGCTGCTACCAGACTACTTCAGTCCAAGAAATTGGGTGGCAAGGACTACAACTGAGGACACACTTCAATCACTAACAGTGTACTGAGCTTATGCTGAGGTGCTCTGCTTGAGCAGGTATTTTTAGAAAATCTCTCAAGTTGCTGAAATGTATACAATTGGGCTTACGCGGAAGAATGTATTAGTAGGGACTATCACAAACCTCGTTATTTTCTCTAACAGTCAAGGTATCAGATTATCCAGATTAGTGTGGGAATGCTGGAAGAACTTACAGGCTCCAACATGTAGGAACAACAAATTAACTATTTGATAGATTCCTGGCCACTAGGAACATGCAGGTAATGAAAAAGCAGATTCGTTGGCCAGAGGGGGTATCACTACCTAAACAGCTGCCCTCAGCATCAGTTTACCTGACTTCCTATAAAATCCACTATTGAGGCTGAGCTGTGCTTCAGGTTCAAACAATGGCGAGCTAGACAAACCTTTAGACAAACTAGGGCTTTAATTTAAAATTCACCAGGATCCTTTTTGTAGGAAATGTAATGAAGACCGTGAAACGCCTTACATCTCTTATACGATTGCCCAGCTCTGGACAATGTCCATTACAATATATTTAGGTCCCAATTCTCTAAACTCAACGAAATTTTAAATACTTCCCCACCTAAAATACTGAGGTTTCTGAAAACCTCAGGACTTCAGGAACAGTTGATACAATTGGCTTAATAGGTTTGAGTGTCGATTTGTTAAGAAAACCTGCCTTAACAACACATAAACCATTATGACGCAATCACCTATTGTAATTTATAGTGTCGTTTATTTTAAAGTATCGTTTTATAACGTTCGTGTATGCGTTTGGCAAGTTTTTTTTGTGCACAAGTAACGATCTTTATATCTTTTTAGTTTGGTAGCATAACTGCTTTAAAGTAAATATAAATTTTTTATAAAGCTTAATCTTGATGATGCTACCGATTGTTTCAATTGGATTAGCCTCTGGTCCGATGTCATTTTACACTTTCCACAAATTTACAGATAGCTCTGGAATTTAGGATCTTTGTCTTTTTGTAATACTGAGGATGACTTATCTTCTCCAAATCAGTCTTGAATAAACTGCAATATGTTTTTTTGATAGATCCCTAACAATGTTTGTGAAGAGAAAACTATGCGCACGGAAGTATTACCAAGTATGGGTCTTGATTGGTTATTTGACAATTCGTTGTAGTATTGAGTAGCTTTTAATAGGCCAGGCCTTCTTTCTAGTAACCCATGTCTAACGTAGTTTTCTCTTGATGTTAGAGGAGCATATACTTCAAACATCTTACAAATGTTATCGTCCTATTTTATGCTTGTCCCACGCGTTTTTCCTCTCATAAAAGTGATCGATTTTTTTATGACTTCAAACCGCTTCATTCATTTTTTTACGAATTTATTCGATATTTTCATGTAACGAGTCGCCAGTAAATAACTAAATTGCGGTCCCTTGGAATGCGTTCAAAGAAACACTGCTGCGTATTGTTTAATGTAGACTAAATCCACTAAATCCAACAGACGAAGCTGAACTGATCGATTCCTAGTGATGCGTTGTACTCTATCATCGTCCCATTTGAGCCCAACAAGTGCCTCACTCTCCTGCCCATCATTCTAAGAATTCGCTTAAATGGTCTTGTGGAATAAAGAGTGGTTCTGGACGAGCAGTTAAAACGTGATAGTTTTTGCCGTTTGCAATCGCACCTTCTAATAAAACCTGTTACATTTGCCATTAATATTGCAAATTACACGACACAGAAGTCGAAACACATTTTGCTAGCTAGTTGACGATCGCGTTATGGAAGTATCGTTTGAAACTGTTTAAACGTAATACATCTGAATTTTTCTTGTTGATGAGACTTGGATCCTACACTATATACCATAGACCAAGAATCAATCGAAACAATTGGTAGAAGCTGCTCCAAATACAACGAAGAAGGTAAATGTGATGCCATCTACCGATAAAGGCAACAGTTTTTTGGGATACTTGTAAAATAATTTCCATTAACTACCTTCAAAACGGTAGGGCAATAACAAGAGAATACTATTTATCGTCGTGAAACCAGTTGAATGAGGAAATCAAAGCAAATCGGCCACCTTTGTCAAAGAAAGAATTTTGTTTCACCACGATAGTACATCAAGACATTCTTCAGCTATTGCAACTGGAAAACACGTGAGTTGCATTTCAAAATAATTCTACATGTTCCTTATTCATCCGACTTGGCTCTTTCTCTCTATTTCTTATTCCTAAACATGAAAATTGGGCTTGCTGGTAAAAAAAATTATCCAATGAGGAAGTGATCGCTGAAGTAGACGTGTGTTTTGTAAACTTTGATGAATCTTATTTTAGTGAAGGTATTGAATATCTTGAATATCGTTTGAATAAGTCTTCTAATTGGAGGGAGAATATGTTGGTATTGAAAAAGATGACGCTTTTTTTGGCTATGAAAATAATTAGTTTAGCGTTTGATTGATTCAAATTGGTCTACTGCTTCCATGTGAAATTGTCAAAATGGACGCATAGATCTTCAGCGTCGAAGGTGTTTTTTACCCCATTAAATCGTTTAAGAGCAAATAGAAAAGATACGGGTCTCATATATTTTAGTTTTCTACAACAGATCCAAATTTCATCGAAATCGGAGTCGGGTATTCGGAATTCCTTCCTTGTTAGATACGAAACTTACTGACGGCAATAGGTATAAACCAGTCACGGCTCCTCAATTAGAGATGCAGAATTACATTTAGTTTTAGTTTTATGAATTTTTATTGGAAAAACTGCTATGTATATAATAAAAACCTAACAAATATACATATGTATAAAGTTTATAAAACCGATTATTTTCTGTAAATAACAGGGAAACTGCAGCTCCGCAGCTCTAGTTGAGGAGCCGCCACTGTTGTAAACACTTTTGTGCTTTTTGTAACGATGTATGATAGTTCATTTTATGCAATTAGGTAATTTGGCACATTTATAACATCATATAAATAGGTGTTTTTTGTTAATGTAGCCAGTGACCTATATGGCCACTTTGAAAAATAAATAAGTTATAAATGTTTTTTCAAAGAAAATAAACTTTAAATAGATGCTTCATGGCACACTTAAAAACTATACAATAAAAACAAACACCTCATAAAAACGGGGAAACGTCTATAGTAATAATGTTGTAACAAACAATTTTTATAAGATTAACTTTAGGCTACTGTAAAAACTGCTCGGTCACTGATGTGAAATTTTTTCTTGTCAATGGCTAATTTAATATCACATATTCTATTTTCAATGTTGAATGCTTTTTATACAATAACGCATAATAACATTGCAATTTTATACAAATACTTAAGATAAAACTACAATTGAATATTCTTATTTATAAGAGCTTTAAATATAATGAAACCTATAAACTTAATTGCTAATTTAGGAAACATAAACAAATAAGGATAAGGAAAGTGTAAATATGATTTATTACAGCATTTTTAAACAACTTTGGGATAAAATTAGAAACCCAAGCTTTGAACTGTAGAAGTAGATAACAAACATACAAAGTACAGGAAGTAGAATTGTTTATAAATTTTAAATTAGTTATATTATAATAAAAGTAGCCGACTTTAGTTAGTGTAGTGGTTAGTATGTTCGCCACCATGCCCAAGGGATGCGGGCTTAAACCCGATCGAGATCGATAAATTTAAATTTAATAACGAAGTAAAATCGTAGGACTCGTATTAATAAATCCCTATTGGGGTTCGGTAAAATTCGTGTGGCCATGAGGCCAAGAGGGCCAAGCAAATTTCGGCGTCCCGGAGTCTCAATCACAAAACACAAAAAAACTAAAAGTGTGCTATGGAACAAAATTTTAACAGGACAATATTAAAACCACCTCTACGAGTAGTAACAAAAATTTATTTTCTCGACGACCATTATGAAAAATGAATAATTTCGCATAGATTACTATCGTTGGTGTAGTGGTTAGCATGTCTGCCTCTACATCCAAGAGACGCGGGTTCAAACCCGATCGAATTCGGCGAAAAATTTAAAAAACACGCCTTCTTATTAGACAAGGAAGCAAAATCGTACATCCCGCGTCAATGTGATGTTTGGCACGTTAAAAATCCCTACTGGCGGTGGAACTCCCCCATATTCGGCAAAATTCTAGTAGCCAGGGCGAAATGACTACATGACAGTTACAGTCCAAAAGAGACAAGGAAATTTCCACTTCCCGCTCACGAAATCCCTTTCAAATATAAATAGTCATCAGAAAAGTATAGTGTATAACACGTGCTGAATGGATATTTCACACTAGTGTGTTAAAGCCATTCGCCTAACGGCACGTGGCTTAAACTCACACTCCTGTGAAATATCTAACTTTCAGCACCAGTGATACAATATACTATTTTAATATTGTTGCTTTGAATGCACGTATTGCACCGTTTCAATAACAATTTTAAACCACTGTAAAAATATTCATTTGACTTCTCCTCAAGTTGATCCACAATAGTTCTAAATTCATCAATTTTCTATCTCTGAAAGCTTTTTTGAGATCCCGGAATCAAATATAATCGCTGTTCCATGTTCGAGTCTGTAATTAGTAACAACAGCTTTGGAAAATTTCTATTTATGCGCTGATGCGTTATAATGCAACAGCAATGTACCTTTCGTCAGTTTGCTTCGCCTTTTCAGTTTAATGGCGTATCTGAAATGACGCAATAAGTTTCAACAATACTCCCTCATTGTTGTACTATCCTTCTTTAAATAATCAATCAGCAAAATACCCTGGTTGTCCCAAAACATTGTTGCCATTATTTTTTATGCAGAGGGAATAATCTTAAACTTGCCACTGTATAATGTTTTACTTAGGATCATAAAGATTAGCCTAGGTCTCACCAATGACGAGTCGATTGATAATTAAATTTTCACAAAGCGCTAAAATTGTTCTCACACAAATAACGCATTTAGAATTTTGAAAGCATTAGCGGAGTAATCGTGTAGAATTCTAAAAGCAATAGTTTCTGAAACTCTTATCTTACATTTTCGAGTATCAAACATCTGGTTTTTTAACAACATCTGCAGTGATGACTTCAGAGAGACAACGTGGACAAGGATCATTATTCATTGATTCTAAGTCATTCTGTCGACGATAGAAATCACCCCACCTACGAAGAAGTGCGACCGCCTATATAGAAAATTACCTAATTACCTAACTAGTCAAATCATATGCTCCTTCGAGGCCAATCAAAATTGATACTCAATGTATTACTCGGGAAAAGGTCATCGATTGACCCCGACCATTCCTGTATGGTGGTAGAAGCTGGGATAACATAGATGCTTCAATTTCCCTTTGCTCTATTTTGAATGGACGATGCCCGCCCGTCTCGAGGGCACTTTGTTTTCCTGTATAGATAGATAATATTTGTATCTCTCATGCTAAGCAGTAAATCTCGTCATAATCAGTTCATCCTAGCTATCCCATTTCCATATATACTCATTCGGAGATCGTCGCCCTCACATATGGAATCTTGAAATCTCCTATAGTATCGCATATGTATGTGAAGCAATGCGCAAACGGGATAATTTAAAATAGCTGTGAATACATTTCAAGTCTAAACCTACCGTGTTGAGCCTTTATCAGGTCTATCATATTGTAACAGAAATTAGAAACAGTAAATGAAAAATTCTAGAATCATCTAGAATGTTTTCTTTGTTCTAAAATAGATGATGTAATCCGCAAATGACTCATTGCAGTAATTTATGTGTCAATACAATTAGGTCAGCAATGAGTCATAGCATTACATCATTATTTTAAGTAATATTCTGGAATGTTCATATTCCAATTATTTCTAAAACATCTTTCCTACATAAGCAACGAATTGAGTTCTCTTAGAGTAGTTATTGTTAGTATCTTGTACTGTGCATTACTGATATAAATATAAATATACATAAATAGAATTATAAATAAATGTTTGCTGCTGGTGCATTGTAAAAATAAATAATTAAATA
>JAHWXV010454826.1:0-16438 GCA_024586415.1 Phrixothrix hirtus
GTGAATAATTTAATATAAAAAGGGTTATTGCTTTTGTGGCATAATTTGTAAAATTAAAATAAATTGTGAACTAATTCATTATTTCATAATGAAAACAATCATTTCGGGTGAACTTAATAAATATACATACAAGTATTTTCGGCGTGTTTGTATTATTAACACGAGTAATGACATACTTAGAATGAAGTAGACCGTGAATTCAGAGCTACCTAATGTTCGCCGGCAAATTAACGGGTAGCAGTGCTGCCCACTGGTATTCGCCGGCATTTTGCGGTTTCCATTTTTTACTATAGGTATGAGAAATCGGTTTATATAAAATCAACAATTATACTAAGAGGAGCGATCTCGTTAGTTACGTTTAGGTAGATCGAGTACTACTATCTGATTTTCCAAATAAGTGTCGATTACAAAATTATAAAACCGCTTAGCTTTTCTGCTAGCATTTGCTACTTTCTTCACTACATAAACATTTGCAAATCTAACAACATAAAACGTTTTCATCAATAATTAAAACATGGATACATAATGTGTGCACATTAAATGCAAAATACTATCTATTAGTATGATTAGTATTATTATCGTTCGATCTTACATGAATAAATTCGCATGTTTGAGTGCCTTTTGCGCTTTGCTTATAAATTGCCACTCAAGAAATTGCAAGCTCGGGGGAGAGATAAAGAAATTGTGTCACAAAACACAACTCGAATTCAACAAGAATTTAAAGAGCTATGTGGTTTAATTGTTGATAAGCCTAAACCTTGCCTTAACAGCACAAATGATGGTAATTCCCCTATACGATTTTTTAAAAATGCGGAACTTTTTGCTGAAATTACAGAAATAGGCATAGAATTGATCAAAATGATACACACTATAATGATAGTGATATCTAGTGGCTAGGAAATTGATGTTGAAAAATTTCTAGTATTTGCGCATAACACAGCCAGACACTTGGTTGAAAAGTGCCCCTGGTACAATATGCCACCCACTTTACATAAATATTTCAGACATGGACCTGCCATTATATTCTCAGCATTTCTGCCAATAGGATAGCTGACAGAAGAAGCGCAAGAAGCTTGAAACAAGAACTTAAAGAGGTACAGAGGGCATTACGCCAAAAATGCAGTAGGGAGAAAACTAATACAGATATCTTTAACTCCTTCTTATTGAACTCTGATCCTGTAATCACCAGCAAGCAATAAGTACAGACGAAAAAAGTAAACCATTTTTCAAAGGAAGCATTACATTTATTAAGATCTCTAATTGTAAACGTATTTAGTCATAAGATGATTATGATAGTGGTACTGACGATGACGAGAAAGATGATGATGGTGATCTATCTTAAAATCTTGAAAAATAATACTGTCTGCTTGAAAATCTTAATATTTTTTATTTGGCGGCAAGTTATAAACCAATAATATGTAAATTTTGTAATTAAAAATTATTCTAAAAGTTAACCATGTCTTTTTCTTAACTCTACTAAACGCTCTAAGAAGACAAATTCAACACAAAAACTTTATTAATTAGTATTTGATTTAATGTCAGATTTAAAGCTCTTTTGTCCCAGTGTGCGATGGTGCAAAAGGATTAGACTTTGGCATTTCTATTTGTAACTATTTGCGGAAGAATTTGTTAAATTATAGCGGAAATTGTTAGAATAAGTCAAAATTTCGCGTGTGTTGAATTCAACAGGCCTCCACGTTTTGTAATCATCTGAACAAATTTTGTTAGTATTAGAATGATATCTGCCCATTAGTTCTCCGGCTATATATGCTAAACCTTTTCCATAACAACTCAAACATTCATTAATCGCAAACTTGAAAGCTTCAAAGCAAAGGGGTTGAAAAACTTTTTGTAATAATATCTGAAAGGGCTTCGTTCTTAGGATAACATATTTTAATTAAATTATGTGAACGAACGCTTGTAAGTGTATACAGTGTATGTAATTACATCCTATTAAATTTCAAGGTTATTTATAAAGATAGCTTCTGTTGAGTTGGAAAGTCTTTGATGGCGATTGGTACAAGGAGTTGGACAGTGTGGAGGTTAGAACAAAAATTCAGCAAGATGGTGTATTTTGATTAGACTATTGAAAGAACATATTTACGTGTACTCAGCTGCCTTTTCTAGTAGATCATTCTCAAAAGCAGCCGATTTTTAAAAACTCATTGAAATCGCTAGACATACAATAACTCAAAGACGGCGTAATAGATTTCACTTAAGTTAGTGGGAATAAATTAGGAAATATTCCCTCAAGCTAAATAATTTTTTGTTGTAATCAATAAAAATGGTTAAAGGAGGAGGGCATTGGAAAAAAGTTTCCAAGGTAACATATAATTTTGATGAGATCATTTGAAAGAATGTAGTGGAATATCTCGTTTGGAGTAATTTTTCAGCGCAACGGATTTGAAAAATTCCTTGTAGAAATAACAAAGGCATAGAGAGAGCATCCGAAATAAAAATTCCTTGATTTCTTAACTGCGTTGAATTTGTATATATCAGAATTGAGGTTTAGCTGTACTTTAACGTTCTTTTACTGTAAACTATAAGAATCTCTGACATTTTTACACCATATCAGTTCCTAAATTGTTACATTGATACCTAGGGCAAAAGGTAGTGCAACCGCTGATGATGAAATCAGAGCAGATTAGAAGGCTTGATTTTTTTAAAAAAGTATTTATTTATCGACCGTATAAAGGTTACCAAGAGTCATGGTAGTTACTTCTTACTTTAAATTTAGTTTTGGTTTTGATAAACTTAATTACGGTTACATTAATATTTTATAGCGATTAAAGAAGAATATGTTATATTCAATAAGGAGAAATAGTCACCTTCACCGCTTGATCTGAGCTGCACGGTTATTGGAACGTATTCAAATGTACTCCGTTACATAGCGTTTTTAGACATGTAATTTTTCAATAAAGCCGAAGATTTTTCAAAAACTTTATTGTTCTTTCATCGTGAACTATTTCAAATCCCATTAGACGAAAACTTTCTAATTTGGTCAGATTAAATTAAACATTTGTTTCTCTAGAATCTTTTAACATAATGTATTATGCTCCATTCTCAGAAGTCTTCTAAGCGAGCTTTCGCACGCTTTAACTCTTATTTTTACTCTCTCTTACCTTATATGAAGTATAGGTAACAGAGAACGTACTTTTTTCGTCCAAAATTTTCGATGTCGAAATTTTAGGGGAAATTCACGTTTTCGGACCTGAATTCGAAAATCATGTCTTTGGAAATTGGTATGTGTTTGTCTACGTCTGTGTGAGCCTGCGATAACGATATCTCAGAAACGAAAAGTGGTAGATGAACAAAATTCTATATTTATGTTTATATCCATCCGAGAACAAGACTGCTAGAATTTCATTAAAGCCTGATAACCAAAAGTGCCATTTCAACTCTATCATTTATTGGTTTTTCGCGGTTTACTCGAAATCGGTCTTAACAATTTTTTTTAACTTTACTTGTTACTTGGCCATTTAATTACCTTTCGTATGATCTGGAAGGTTTCTTGGAAAATTTACCGAAAATCGAGTAACCGAGTGTACTTTTACCGTTAACTCTGAATAAAATAACTCTGAAACTAAACATTCTAACTAAATTAAAATGTACATTTGCTGTTATAACTTACCTTTGTATGCAAAATTAAGATTTTAGTTAAAATCGAATAATCAGAAGTACCACTTTATTTCTGTTGTTTTTAGATATTTTCCGAATTTTTCGTTTTTTATAATTTCCTTGACATTGGCTATAACGATCATTTTCACACTTGGTAAATTTCTTAGCTACTTAGCTTTGTTTTATACGAATCAAGCTGTTTCTCCAATAAATTTTCGAAAATCGGGTAATCGGAAATAAGGTATTAATTTAAAACAACATACCTCTAACACTAAACATCATATAAAACTGAAATTTAAATTTAAGTTTAACATCTTCCTATACATCCTAAGGCAGGAATGCAAAAATTTAGTTAAAATCGAATAGCCCAAAGTTCCACCTTTTTTTACGAAATAAAAATTTTAAAATATTGTTATGTATTTGATGCTATTTTACATGAACTTAACGGTTTCTCTGCAAAAATGCGTTGAAGCAAGTGATGAGGGAAAAATCTGTAAAGTTAAGTAGCACGTCTCCATCGATCTGGATGGGTGATCACTACAATGATCGCTCCCAAAATAAACGTAAACAATATTTTATTCGTGTTTGTGCATTAATAGCATATCTACAGAGTGGCTAATAAAGATGGAATCAAAGCGCTGTTGTCTAAACGGTTTGCAATATAGTTTTAAAAATTTCAGGACTTAAATAAGATATGTTTGTGAATCTTCCAGCATAAAAGTAAAATTTTTGTCCCGTATAGTTTTTTGACACGGCTGCCATTTTGATCTTTTTATATGGCAATATAGGTCTTGGAACACATCTTTGAAAAGATTATTTCACCTTAATTACGAATATCTATTTAAAAAGTGTGACTACCCCAAAAATAATGTTTATTAGAACGATTGTAGCTAAAATGTTATAAATTAATAATAAAGTGTGAATAATATAAAAAATAAAATTAAAATAATAACTTCAATTTAAATATAAAATAAAATATTAAATTAAGAGACATTTATGTTAGATTAGACAGATAATTGACATCTAATTGGCCTTTAGTGAATAGGATGATCAAAAACATTACCGTTTACTTCTTGACAAAAATGTATACGATTACTGAATGCTTCTAAATAATTTAGACGATTTCTAGCAAATGGTGAAAAACCAAGAAGTGACCGCGGTAAAGTGGCACTTCCGGTTAGCCGATCTTAATTAAATTGTTGCGATTGCGCGTGCAGATTGCTGCAAACTTAAATATAAAATTCTGTTTATCTACGACTTCTAGTTTCCGAGATATTCCGTTAACACACATATGCACACGCATCGCGTGCCCTCGCATGTGACCTTACGCTCGCACACACGCACGTACATACGTTCGCAGGAATGTATCCACTCACGCACGCACGCGTGCAAACAAGCCGGCACGCACACTCGCATGCTTTTGTAAATAAATTAAATTATAGGTTATAGTGTTAACTTAAGATACTAAATCAACCTTTTTTCAAGGATGACGTAATTTACTGAAATACCTCCACAATGAATAAATTACAAATTTTTATAAAGTAGTTTATAAATTTTAGAGTTATTTCCATAAAATACGTTATTATTTAAGGTTTGCAGCAAAAGAATTACTTGGTTTCTTGAAATAACCCAAAAATTTATAAATCAAAAATTTTTACAAATACACTAATTTGCAAATTGAATAATGATTTGAAAAAGCTATGACTTGGTTAATTAAAATAACTACAGTTTATAAATTAATTTTTTTGTAAAAATTTTTAGTATTTTAAAAACCATTTTAACTCATTTCCGACAGCGTAAAATAATAGTAGTAAACACGACCCCAAAGCATATGCAAACAGCAGACTATAAAACATACGTTATCTTTATTTGTATTATGTAGCTTCCATTGTGAGGAGAAAGATAAAAAGATAATCGTTAAAAAGATTTCCTATTGAAATGTAACAGCGGAATCCGCTATTAAGCTGGCTCTTGCGGTGAGTGTATTGGAGTATTTTTGCAAGTTGTTGAATTAAAATAATTCTAATTTTTAATATATTAGTGTATAAAATGATGTTTAAGTATACTGCATTTAAACGTGACAGTAGAGTACGATAGAAACGTCCAAGAATAACATTTCATAGGTAAGAAGATCAGTGTATATTTTTTAGGTGCAAAATTAATTCTTATCTATTTAATTTGCTCTATAATATAGCAAATGAACTTTTGTTATAGTATAATTGAATTAGTAAATTAGCGGTTAATATGTATTTTATGTATTTCAGATAACGCAATTATATATTGTGGCCACTATACATTTATTATAGTGTACAGGATCGTATTTCAAAATAAACTACGACGAGAATTGCAACATTGTTACGCTTTCAATCATTTAGTGACTATTGATTCATACATTCACATCCAATTATACAAAAATGAAGTAGTATTAGTAAAACAAATTATACTAAGGTTTTAAAATTATTGCACGACATTAAAAACACATTATTGCTACAAAAATTCGATTTCCTTTCTGAATCCAACCATGTACTTTGTTGTCAGAAACTGCGCCCCGCCGGCGCACTCAATACTCCAAAATGTAGTGTCTGCTGCTAATATTTTAGGTGAATAGGTATAAAGATGTCAAACATAAATAACAAGATTAAATCGCTTTAATTTAAGAGATATGGGTGCCTTTACTTCAACTTTTAGGACTATTATCATGTAATGCCATAAAGCACAGCAATTGCATAATTTGTCGAATAAGCTCGGTAGCAATATCGGTAAATTAGCTAATTAAAAGGTATTGAAATATTATTTTGATCAATTCTGTTAGTAACCTTGTAACAGATTCTTTTTATTTTTTAACATTTTTGAATATTTGGGTACTATCGATTTAATTTTAGGTAAACTAATTTTGTCATTTGCGTTCACTTTCGCGTTTTGGGTTGCCTAATACCGTCTCATAAATTTTATTCCCGAGCATCATTATTTGTTCTGGTCGCGTTTATGCCTGCCATCTAGGATTTTTGAGTTGGTTCGTCGTAGAAGACCCACGCTCGTTATTTCGCTCTGTCTTATTTCGAATACTTTTCTATTTGTTTTCTTTGCTGGTTAAAACACCTACATCTTTAGGTCTTTTAGGCATGGAGTTTAAGACACCCAATACGTTTATAGAATCGACGGTATGACTTTAGGGCCACCGACAGCTTTTTGATGAGCCCGAGGTTACGCTTCGAGGGGATCCTTTCGCCTTGGTCGACCTGCCGTTTCTACACACCAGAATTGCCCTTTGTTTCACTTTTCTACGGTCCTAGTGCGGCGACCAACGGTCTTGCGGAGGAATACCTGTTCCGTAACATCGTGGCGATAACAATTATCTTTTAAAAGTAGAATCTGTTTCCTTAAAGAGCTGCCACATCAAGGTCAGTTTACCTATTCTTTCTCATGGGCATCCTCTAAAGATGGCGAAATTTTAATTATGTTTGGGACCTGAGAATTTATGCTCTACATCATAACATTTACTCTTATTTTCGTGGTAGACCACTGTAAATATTAACAATAATTGCTAATTATAGCTATTTGATTGTAACTAAATGTATTTTGCTAGTAATTTTGAACAGAAGTTAAATATTCTGTAATAGGAAGTTCGTTTCCAAATGTAATAATTTACTGCATGTGTTCAACGTTCCATTCATAGTGCGAACGTACCTTGAAGCATGCCCGGCACCCGCAACAATTTCCGTAGCCCCGCTTAGGATATTCTTTACTGTTAAATTGCATCAGTATATTAATGTAATACTTTGCTATATTCATAAATGCACGACTCCTTTAAGAGCGTTCTTGGACGGACTAAATTTAATTAGTTACGTGCGCATTTAAATATTGTTTTATTTTATTGAAAGTAAAGCCGCACATCACTGCAGTGACGTCCGACAAACGGGATACTTCGCTTATTTATTAATTTTTTGTGTTATAATTTTAACTTTAGTAGATGCTTTACTTAAATTCCAGTAAATGGAAATCGCAAACACCTCAAATATATTTTTTTGTAAATCCTATTACTTATTTCAATTTAGGTCTTAAAATCTTGTTTCGTGCTGTAGAAACACGTGGACATTAGCATCGCATTGTATTATAGCTCCATAGCACAAATGTGCTTATCTGTATCCAAGGTTTTCACAAACTTTATTAGTTGAATTTATTTATACCGGCAGTCCCCAAAAAGTATATTAAATTTTAGATAATATACTTAGGTAAAAGACCATTTTGAACTGTACGTCTAAACATACTGTCCGATGATGTATGAAACGGAATAAACCAATTATATCCTTATTTTAATATCTTTTTTCTCTATGTACTGTTGTGTCTTGATTGATTCTTTTTCAGGCTAATCACGAATACTCTTATTAGTATCTTCTGCGCAGCCTTAGACGTGCGAATCAGAATACTTGCAACTAATCTTAAGTCTAGCATTCATCGCTGAATTAATCTATGACGTTTTCACTCTTGTAAGTTTACACTGGCGTTTCCAATTACAAGTGTATGTCGCCCATCTTCTTTTATTTATTTAAGAATTTCAGGATGGTTCCTGCATGAGTTCGTACCAGTTCCGGAACCGTCCCGATTCCGGGATTCCTTCAGCGATACTGGAAGCGAAGCTCGCGTACTCTAACCTCGATAATTCTTCGGTGGTTGTATTGACCATCTTCCTTTTTTATGTGGCTACACGCCACACCCTAGCCTCCGCGGTACTAGGGCCGGCTGGTCATTTTTTTGTATTTTGTCGTGTAGTGGGATCCTTTCGGCGAAGGCTGATCGCGCTCAGTTACCCATCTTTGACGTGGCAACCTAATACGTAATGGCAAGTTACACCATATTTACTTAGTTTTACGTTTTACTTAATTTTCGTGAAATCCATTTGTACCACAATTATTTCTATTATATTGGAGAACTACTTATTTTAAGTTTATTTAAGTCGCAATAGTGAAAATTCTTGTTAAGGCATTACATTTAATAGAATCAGACTCGAAAGTATGTTCTAGGTTGCTTATTTAAGAAATAAATAATTTATCTCAAATTAATAATACATCTAAAGGGATGAAATATTTATTAAAATTTCAATTACATTTAATTCACCAAAATATGTCAGTAAAGTGAAAGCAAATGCAATTTAAAGTTTTCAAAGGTATTTTATTATAATCTAGACGTGGTAAGCTAGTTGCAACTGCTTCCCTGTAAAAATTTAAAAACATATTTTAATCAAATTTTTTAAGCAAAAATAAAGTAGACAACAATAATATACAAATCATGATAAATAAAAATTCTTCATTTCTCATCCAGGGTTTTATTGCAAACGGGACTTGCCGGCGAACTTGTAAAATACTAGTCAGGTTCCAACAAAAAAATCTGCTGAGGTAGAATTTTAGAGACAATAAACGAATTCCAAATTTGGAAGCAGTTTAAATATTTAAAGTACTTTTACCTTACACTCGGCGACTACGTAAACTAAATGTTTGTCCCAACTAATAAAATTGGTGCTTCTAGCTTAGCAGACCGATCACCTCTACTGGCGAGGTAAGAAACTCAAATATTTTTAACTTAATATTTCCTACAATAAGTGTGTTTTTAGATTTTTATAAATAAAGAATCGTACATATAATACGTTTATTCAGTTTTAAAATAAAACTTATATTGTTACTTATTAGTTATAAAATCTCGTTACATCAGCTCTTAAAGTTAAGCTTTCAGTAAAGTATTCGTTCTTGGATATCAAAAACGGAAAAGTGACAATCTGACACTCGATGTGATTACCTAAATAAGATTTAGAATAAAAAAGTAATTCACTTTAACGGTTTGTGTTATTAATAGCTGACATATTTTGACGTTAATTTGAGATAGCATTCATAACTAGAATATGCTGAATTGGATTATTATATTGATGTGTTTTGATTGAACCACATATTTAAGGCGGAGAAGAAATACGTTTAATTGTATCTTGGCAATATGTAGCTATTCCTTCCATTTCTCAATTAGAATCGTTTAGTACAATTTTATACAGAACAGCGTCCACCCTGAATTTAACAGAACAATAACTAACATCACAGTGCGACATTTCGCCCCAACTCTTACTTTGATTGCTAGTTTCAACTCCGATTTTTATATTCAAATTGTTGGTACAGGCAATGAACAAAAAATGGATGAATTGGTAAAAAGTCATATGTAGAAGTAATTATCAAGAAGGAATTTATAGAATAAATAAAACTGATCAACCAGTTTTATAACCAAATATGAAATACAAAAACATTCTATTAATTAAAAATAAATCAATTAATAAAGGATTATAAGAAATCAAAAGGAGTAATTTAAAATACGTAAATAAATACAATTTAATATCAGCTATCAAGGTTGAAGACATAATATAGAAATATTTTCTTAATTTTCTTCACTGAAATCCTGTTTAATACCATTAAGGCCACCTAGTTATTAAGAATGAAATGTATATAAAATAGAAAACTGCAATGTTAACTGAATTTACAAATTAGAAACACATAATAAAGTACACCACACAGTCTATATTCAAATTAAATTAACATATTGATAAACCCTTATCAACCAAATTTTCAGTTAATTGATAAGGAAAACGGCAGAAATACAGCAATTACAAGCAGCAAACTTTAGAACATTCTCGGTTCTCAAAATCTTACCTAGCAAATCCCTCTATTTTCCGATTCACAAATATGAAATATTGTTAAGGAATAAATCTAGGGACGTTTTTCACGGTCAATACCTCCAAAAGAACCTTCTGGACCTAGTTTAATCATCCAGATTGCTATAGGACTTTGACCCCCGATTCCAATTTTGCTATAAACGTTCGTATGGGACGTTTTTCGATCAACATTAGTTATAGCCACAATAACCGATAAAGATCATGTCTGTACATAAAAGGACAATTTTTATTGTACGACATACATTGTAGAAGCCTTGGAAGTAGTACAAGAAGGTCTTCGGACTGTTTTAGATTATTCTAACTAACTACATGTAATCTATAAATATTAATTCACATCGCCTAGTAAGAAGCCCATATATCCTTAATAATTTCCATTGATGTAAATTGCATGACACAATCAATTCAACCGCACACCACACATACTGAGTATGCACGTCAAAGCACTGTATAGAATGCAGCACATTACAGCACGTAAATATTTGTATATATAAACCAACTGTAATGGATATGTAATGTTTATCTAAATGAAATACACGTCAGACAACTAACCTGGAATTTACCTATTTATACAGGCAAAAATGAAATATATGTCGAGTTAGTGATATACACATATGCTTGAAGCTATCTATACAACTCCGTCGAACCTTTGCCTTCGTGCTAACTGTAATAATGAGCCAATTTGAGCTCACCCTGAATCTTCGTCTAAAAGCAAGTTAGCTGAAGGTCGGTTGAACTAAAAATTGCTTCAATACAAATATATCCTTTGACGACCTTAATCTATAAAGGTTGAAGATTAAGCTGTTAACATTAATATTAATATAATTAATATAATTAATATTAATACCTTATAGTAATTTATTTTTTACATTTATGGAAGCTAACTGGAAGAAAAAAGTGAGAGATATAGATAGGAGAACGTAATAAATAAATAGAGACAAATAGGCACTTAATGGGAAAGTTACAGGAATACCTGCCTCAGTAGTATCAAGATGTAAGTCTTCTTTATTACATAGCACAATTTTGTTGACTTATTACTGTATGAAGAGGTTACTTGATACATTTGCTACTTATAGAACCAATTCAAGTTAATTGTTTTATCAGTTGTAACGATAATTGCCTTTAAAATGTAGACAGCAAAGTTTTAATTTATTTTCGTCATAAAAGTATTATGTTAATATTACAAAATTTGGCAAAAATAGATATAATAGGGATCATTATGCAAGTTCGCTTAAAGAGTATGCTTCATGATTTAAAAAAAAATAATATTGTTTACTCATTTCTTTCCCTTTTGGTAGTTCAAAACCGATTTTTAAAAATTGCTATACCCTTGACCCTACTTCACTCAAGATTTTTAGACAGCGATAACTACTAGAATCCGCGTTTTCAAGCGTTTGGAAGCATTATCTTAATTTTTCAAGAAGTCGCCCGAATAGAATGAAACAAAAAGTATTTTATTCTGCAGAAGATGGAATTCATAATGATCTGACGTGCTGCTTATAATGCTCTTTACATTGCCATCTTTAATCGACTTTAGAAGCAGATAATCACATTCTTACTTTTATCAAGTTTAAAATTTTTTTATACATGCCCCAAAACGAAAACAAACTTCATATTTGAGCTGTTAATAGTCTTGCACCTAGTAAGCTTGATAAATATATAAAATTCCAAATTTTCTAAGTGCTTCTCATTCTTTTGCCATTCAATGTCAGAAAAATTGGAACAACTTTAACCTTTGAGGGCTCCGGTGAGCACGGTTAAAAACTCTATGTATCGCATTTCTATATGTTACAAAGCTTCAATAGAAATTTAAACTTTGTGTTCAGTCTGTTTATGAAGTTGCAAAGGTAGTAATGTCGCAAAACAGCGTGTTTGCGGGCGCATATTTTTTGCAGGCGTTTCACTATATTGCATTACTTTATTAAATATAATGGCAGCAAAACTTGTCCTCAGGTAGTTAGTATTACTAGAAGGACCCAAAAATGTTTATTTTCGATTTAAATAGTTTTTCAAAATTTCAAAAACTGGTCAATCGGTGAATTGAAAATGCATATACCCAGTACCACTATGGATGTAAATAATAAAACACATGAAACAATTCCATCTATAATAAAATGTATAAAGAGGAATGGGGCTGCCTTTTAAGGTCCAGAGACGGTTATCAATAGTACATACGTACACTTACATGTAAATTCCTCTGGGCTTATTTACTAAGAAAAGTGGGTTCACGACCTTAAGCTAGATGTAACGAATGAAGATAAAATGTAAATTATGGTACACTCGGTTTCTATTTACAGAGAAACTCAGAGCTTTTATATTTATTTAATTCAGGTTTATAGTATATCTTTATTTAGACCATGATGTATATGTAAACCCAAAGAATTAGTAATTACTATGACCCTTAATGGTCTTCGTAGATGTGTACTTTAATATTTTTATATTACAAGCTTGCACGATTTATAATGTACATCCTCTAACTTATATTTACACATGATTCAATGTATTTTAATTGCTACTCGTATTGTTTATATGAAACTGAATATTTATGCTTTAGTTAAATTTGCATATCCCTCTTACAATTTTTATGTATTTTTGATCACTTTAATTTAATTTTGCATGTAGCTGTATAAAATTTTATTTGTCACTCTCACAGTGTTATTATTTATCTATTCTTAACAGTATTTGCAGTAATAAGACTGTATAGATTAACAATTATTTATTAAACATTTAACAGCGAATAATAAATTTTCAAATTCTGTTTTATATTTACAGAAATCTTTCTTGGCAAAAATTTAATGTCATTTGCCTTTATTACATTAAAATAGGTTACCATTATATTGCTAGCTATTTGGCGGTGGAGGTCATTTCTAATAGATCGGTATAGTATTTGTTCAATATTAGCCATTTTATTATAGAGCAGGGTCTACACAAAATGAAGCAACTAAATGAACTTCTTTACATCTATAAATTTTGCAATAATTCAAGGTGCGCGGATGTTTCAATGATTTGAATTGTTAAGCGCAAGGCGTCGAATGGCGACGGGGCGGAAAGCAAGTTTCTAGCCCTCTTAGAGTGATATTGGATACAGCGGGGCTGCTGCTCGCTATCCCCGTAGGTAACTGCACCTATTATTTACAATCAAGCCTTATAAATAAAAATCCATAATGACGAATAAAATTTTCGGAAATTAATACGGTTCTCAAGATTGTGTAAACCAAATTAACTCTTATAAGAATTATTTGGTGAAATCGGCAATGTTATGAAAAACATGGTATTGAGTTTCTTTTTAATTACAAAGAATCAAAGTATCCTGTAATTCTAATCAAAATGCAATCTTTTTTTACAAATTAAAGGCGATAGGCAACCTCGGATATTTCGGTTTAATAATTGAATTTTAAGCGAACGGTTTTGCTTACAAAAGTTCAACAAATATATATTCTCAGTGAGAACGAATTCTCGTACGAATAGTTTTACGTTAGAACGTTAAAATATTCTGCTGTATTACATCAAAATCGCCTCAATTTATATAAATGAACTATTGAAAACTTGAACGAAGGAAACCGACACATAATAATGTTTTTCGCTAAAAATCTGCTTAATCAAATATTACACAAAGAACAATCATATGAACCTAAACAGTATTTATAAGCAGTTAATCTAATTATAAGAGATACATATAATTCAACTTGGTTTAATTAATATATACAAAAATCCTTTTACAGATCACGAATTAACATAAACTAAAAATAAAAGTTATACAACTTATTCTAGGAGTTACTAGAAAGTTAAAGATAATTTAATGTTTCGGTAATTAATTACAATAAGATGATTAAAGCTATTTAAAGTTAGAAAAATATCTGTATTTCATGACATAGAACGTATGTTCTGATAGATAAACGTTATTGCTATCTGATACTGTTTATTTTTGTAACGTAAGGTCGAGATATTGAATTTTTAATCTAGATAAACCTATTTTTATCAAAAAATACTGTTAATTACACTTCTTCAACAATTTTTAGCATAGTTATGTAACAAAATTAAATCATAATTAATACAAACTCAAATATTATAGGAATAAGCAGGTTTACGAATAAAAGCAGAAATAATTTAAAATAAAAATTCAAATAACTAAAAATTCAAGCAATATGATTATAAATATGATATCAATTAAACCAAAGAATTAATCAGTTTATGAAGGTAACATGCAAAATTCCTTCAAAATTAAACAAACTCATTACAATATAATCAAGTGACAACAAGGATAAAATAATCTGTCTATGCTTGCCTATTGCTAACAGGTTTAGGGCCAAAGAAGAAACACTATTTCTCTTAATATATGTTTCTGCTATGGAATTAAATCGTATATCATAATGTTAGTAGACACCTACCTCGTAGTTGGCATTCACCTGTAGGCCAGATTTTAGAATTTTGAAAAATATTTAAATTGATATTAGTGGTTTTAAGTCCTCCTGGTAATGCTAGATATGTTCATTAACTTCTGCTGCCATTATATTTAATAAAATAGTGCAAAATAGTAAATTGCATCCAAAGAAATTCCGCTTGTAAACATACCTTTTTGCTACCATGCAACGTTTGTAACTCAATAAACACTGCAGACAACGGCTACAGTTCTATGGGAGATTTATAATATGTAAGAAGCTTTTTGAAATGTTGCAAGCGTGCTCACCGGAGAGTATCCACCTTAAAGACAAAAAAGATTCCAATCGGAAAAAAATAGGAAGTACTTAGAAAATATAGAACTTTATCTGTTTCTGAAGTTTGTTAAGTGCATGCTATTAACATCCCAAATAAGAAGGTTGTTTTGTTTCTGCAGCATGTATAAAAAATGTTAAACTTTACAACAACGAGAATGTGCTTATTTGTTTTGAAAAGTCAATGAGCTTTGGTAAGGTAAAGGGTATATAGAGCAAATATTAGATCGTTGAAATTTCAAGTTCTCATTTAAAAATACTTTTGCTTTATTGAATTCAGAGAATTCTTTGAAGAATTAAGAGAATGTTTGCACGCACTTGCAAACGCATATTTTGGGAGTTATCGCCATGTTTAAAAAGCTTTAATGAAAGGGGACTAGAGGATAACAATTTAAAGAAATCGGTTTTGAATTATCTCAAGTGGCAGAAATGCGCTATTAAAATCAATTTTTTTTTGAAATCGTGAAACATGCTCATTGTGAAAATCTGCTCGTAATGGCCCACAAAATGCAATAAATGCTATAACCGTAATATTTAAATTAAAAAAGGAAGAGAACGTAATAAAAAATGTCTGCATTGTTAGTAAAATACTTCAAACAGTTTTTGGAGAACCGTAGGGAAATCCTCCTAATTACGAAAATCTATTACATTTTATAATCCAAGTTCATTGTTTTAAAATGAATATACGTGCACATACGGAAAACTCCGATTAAATTCTTTTTGAAACAAAATGAAATTTACTACTAAATTTGGCGAATCCCCGGAAGCAGGTATTTTAACGAAATACATATATAAAAATTTAAACAAGGATACTATCAAAATGGAAATGCGTCTTTTAAATATGAATAGATAACGTTATTCTTGAAGCCTTGGGAATCGATGTTAGCAGAAGCAGCTTGACGCTTCCAACATTTTTCAATTCATATGATAATTCGAAGTGTACCTTAAACACTAACTTATCAAGTTTTAAAATTTAAGGCGCAGTCTAAAGTATAATAAGTAGAAAATGATAACTGTGTGTCTATTATTAAAATTCCGGTTTTAAACTAAAATTTTGTATAGTTAGGTGAATTCTTTTTACAATATTTCAAGCGCTGTAAATACAAATATAAGGGTGTCTCGTTCTACACATTTTTGTTATAATTTAATTTTATTCCTGTGCATGATATTACATTGAGAAGTATTCTATAAATTATTTTTATGCAGATTTATAGTAATTTACCTGCCTATATTATAGTGCAAAGTTAAACGAATAAGCAGAGTAAAAACAGGCATTACAATGTTCTCATTGAAATATATGTTTCAATTTATTTCAGTAATTTTATAATGTAAATTAAATATATATATATATATATATATATATATATATATATATATATATATATATATATATATATATTTTTTT
>JAHWXV010454839.1:0-14579 GCA_024586415.1 Phrixothrix hirtus
ATACTTATATATATATATATATATATATATATATATATATATATATATATATATAGTGAGAGAGAGAGATAGAGAGTATAGTGCCATTTACAAAAGTTTTAAGTAGCTTCCTGGCGATAAGCACAACAAAAAATCTTAGCAAAATTTTTGGTTATAAAGGGTGTTTTTTATAGAGACATGGAACTTTAAATTGAAATAAAACACAGACAAATAATGTTACTTACCATCAATTTGTCTTTATTCGAAAGATAATTCTTTGCCATTTTTATTTGAATATGATGCCCGGCCACCTCGCCTGGCTCGGAGGAAGTCCAACCGGAAAGTCCAATTTTCGATCACTTTTTGCAGCAATGGAGGCCATATGTCAGTGATAACGTGGCGAATGTTGTCTTCCAAGGCGTCAATCGTCTGCGGCTTATCGGCGTAGACCAGAGACTTCATATAGCCCACCAAAAATAGTTCAACGGTGTTAAGTCGCAGGATCTTGGAGGCCAATTCACAGGTCCACTACGCGAAATTATTCGTTCGCCGAGCGTTTCTTTCAATAAATCAATTGAGACACGCGCGATGTGGCATGTTGCACCGTCTTGTTGAAACCATAGCTCTTCTACATTAAGGACACTCAATTGCGGTACAAAAAAGTCGGTGATCATGGCCCTGTAGCAGTCACCATTAACTGCTACGTTCTACCCGGTATCATTTTTAAAGAAAAATAGACCAATGATTCCACCGACCCATAAAGCGCACCAAACAATGACTTTTTCAGGATGTAACGGTGTTTCGACAATGGCACGAGGATTCTCTTTACTCAAAATGCGGCAATTTTGCTTATTGTCGTATCCATTTAACCAAAAATGAGCTTCATCGCTGAACATAGCGATTCGTAAATAAAATTTAAATCGGATTTTGCTGTAAAGCATAAATTGTTAAATTGAATGAACTGTCAATGTCGAAACCGTGCAATTTTACTTTCTTCGACCCTTTTGTTTTTAAATTATTTCAAAGTGCTAAAAGATTGTATATACTGTCACGTTTCAGTCCTTACTAAAAAGTGCACGAACAATAAATAATTCGTATTCTACCCGGTGGTAGCTCTTAGTCGTGATGGGTGGTTCTTTATGTAGCTTTTATTGGTCCTGTATACCTCTGTCTCGATTAGTCTGACGGTTGGAACGCCGGTTTACGGTGGACGTCTTTTGTGCAAAATGACGTCGCACGAACTTTGATCACGAAGTGAACTTTCAGTCAATGTTCGCCTCTGTCATAGGCGGAATTGGAAAGATATGTAATAACACTAGTTTATTGACATAAATAAATAAGTAATTCAAATGATACAAATAAATAAGAGATTCAATTGACATAAATAGTTAAATAACTCAAACATTAATGGAACTCCAAATCAAAATCGTTCTAGTTTGTTAACAAAGTAATTAAGAATCTAACACTGCATACAAGGTAAATAATTTACAAACATTCGCGTTCGTAAATTAAGTTGGGGTTCATACGAGACTTGTGATATGAATTCTGTAGCGGCACTAGAGCGAACGGTAGGCACAAGTTTCCGAGGCTCGGTCAATTCCTGTTATGATATATATGAACACACGGGTCGGCGGTATGCTTAGAGGTCTGTATGTGCGTGCGTCGCTTTCAGCGGTACTCGGGGCGCAGCTCGTATCGGGCCGGACGAAGGCGAGAGGCTGGCGTGTATCCGCTAATAGAGATGCCACTCAATAGGCGCCAGCCGTCTCTGTCGAAAATAGCGTATGGTTACAACACAACACACGACGACGTTGAAGGACGTTCGGTGTCTTTCACTATCAGTTACAGAGCAACGTGCTTGCAAAGGACCCCACGATGCTCTGTTTCACAATTTCGGCGGCAATAACGCCAGGAACGCTCAGTCACGAGAGATCGCCAGGTTAAAATATTCCGAACTCGGGTTATCTTCGTTACAGACCGACGGAGGCTAGAACATCGTTCTAGAATCTTTATATTTAGAACTCCAGCATACGGCGTTTCCCAACGGTTTTGAATGGCAATCAGGCTTTTAACAGATTGACGAGTCCTGGGGAAGTTGCGTCAACCTTGCTGTAAAAATTATTAACAAAATAGCTTTACTAATAGAAGAGCTTTTACGGTACTTGCACAGGCAACGTCCCGTACAGAATCTCATAGGAAGACTGATCTTCGGTTCGTGAAAGCGTGTTATGTATACTTAAATTGGTATTCACGTTCTTTGTTCTGCGAATACGAATTTCTTTGTTTGCTATCTAATGATGCGGATAACAATTGCATGTGTTTAAACAATTCGTTTGTGCAACATGATGCAATACTCTTAATTAGTTATTTATTAATTAATTAACAGTTAGATAATCGGAGATCGTTGTTTATGTTACTTGCGGTTGATTATCAAAACGATCTTGACTAATTCGGGACGGTAACGGATAATATTTGCATCAGGTTGCGTAATCATAGTTAATTGGTTTATAGCATTTTGCAACAGCTCTTAATTAAGCAATTTTTCTATTTGTAATTTAATATAAACTGGTCCACTCGCGCGCAGTATCTGATACCTTTTTAAAGTTTGCGAAGTCCTTAATTCAGTCTTATTAATTACACTTCCCTGTATTTATTAATATAGCGAAACTGCATAGAATTTTTAGGAATTCTATTAGATCGCGTTTTGCGTTATTATAGCGTTTCGTAGAAACGTTACAATACCTCAGGACTAAAGTGCTTTTTAATCCCTCTTTCGCGTTTGAAAGAGCAACTTTAGTCCCTAGGTATGTAATATACTGATTGCAACAAATTGTAAAACTAAAACAAGGAATAGGGATTCTAATAAGGAACATGTAGAGTTCTAGGTTCCAAAGCTCTCAAGCTTTTCGCTCTTTACGGGAGTCTCGCCTATTATTGTTTTCATATACCCCCACAAATAGTAATCACAAATAATCAAGACTGGGGAGCGGGGTGGCAACAAGTCTTTCTCTGCCAATTTACCTTTCACCATGCGAATCACTCAAAAACCCTTTCATATTAATTCTAAGATGAGGAGAGGCACCATCATACATGAATAAATCCTGTTCTAGTTCGCTAAAGACACTTATTGTAATAATTCTGGAAGATTTTTCAATGAAAAATCCAAACAACTGTGTACATCGGGTCTCTCCGATAAGACAAAAGGTGATATAAGCCGAGTTTCAATTATTCCCGCTCAGAGGTTTAGATAAAAGCGATTTTGAAAGTGGGTCGCGTAAACAGCATGTGGATTGTCATTTGCCCATTGATAGGTGTTGTGGAAATTGAGAATGCCATTCTAGGTAAAGCACCATTCGTTGGTCATGAGGATTTCAAGGTCGAGTAGCACTTCTATTAAATAATTCACAGAAATTACGTCTGGGAATAAATTTTTGTGGAGTTTCAACCCGTTATGGATGTTGGTTTACTAAAAGTGTAAAAGTACCCGCATATAACACAAAAACCGCGATTATAAAAAGTGATACAATTTCGCATGTTTTAATGTTATTAATATTTAAGTTAAAAAGACAATGTAAAAAGACTTTAAGAATTCGTGGAGTGCGGGAAACATTTAATAATTAAAATAATTAATTAACATGTTACAAGAAGTTATCGTAAAGCGAAAGAATGAAACAGCAAATAAATCACGCTAGTGGAATAAAGATACCACGTCCTAAATTAGTATATAAAGAGCGACGCAAGAACGCTTAGGGGACTTTGACTTCAACCGCGAATCCGTAAGAACTACGATTGGAACCGCGAAGCTACGAACTTCGACTTTAACCGCGAAGCCGGGGACTTCGATTGCGTAACCGACGTATTCCGAATCCGATCGCGAGGCCGTAAACATCGAGCCCTACGCTCATAGTGGGGCTCGCTTAATGAACCAACCTGTGATTTAAAATATATAATGGAGCCGACAAACCTAGTTTTCGCTTGGAAGCTGTTTAACTTTCCGCTGTCGCCGACCGCGCTTTGTTGCTTGGTCAGTGGGCGTCGTCGCCGAAGGTTAGTCATAATCCTTCAGTTAAACAGTTGCTTGAGTGATAAGGTAACTGAAGTATCCTGAAAATCACCGTCATACATTATGCGAGCCCCGTCTTATTTGTGTCTCCACAGTTGCAAGTTCGACTCGGAGAAGGGATCCAACAGCCCCGCATAAAGAACTCGTAAATACCGCCTTTTGCTGCTCGTGCCATAAAAGCTGGTGTTACGTGCTATACAGACCGCAAAAGGTATATGTGACAGGAGCATATAAAATCGTTTAGGTCGATTATTAAAAATCGTTTGTGTATCGATGTAAGTTATTAAACAACTTCCAAAAGCATTTGTTTAAGGCGTGTAGAAATTAAGTACCGTTGGCTGAGAGCCTTTTCATAAGTGCTAATTAATTAATTTCATTGATACTAATTCAATAGTATCATCCGTCCATTGTCAAAATTAACACTAGCCGAAACAAACCGATTGCCATCAACAATAATTAAATAGATTCATTGATTAAACTTTACGAATTAAAATTCAATATTTAATTGCCATTGTTGTAGACGCAAAAGAACAGCTCATTTCGTTTAGTTCACTTTGCACATATTTGTTTTAGTATTAAAGAATGTTTGCATAATTGTTTTGAATCTTTCGTTATTATTTTGTATATAACTATTTTGAACCTTTCATACTCATCTTGTAAATAATTTTTATTTGTAATTAATCATCCATTTATTTTAATTTGTAATATATAACTTAAGAAGTTATATTGACTTATTATTTATCAACTAATTTAGCTAGGTATGAACAATAAAGTCCTCCTTCATCCGAGTCCTGTAAAAAAAGAACCTGGCCTCACGCTACTGCCTTGAAAAGCAAAATATAAATAATTTTTCCCCACGGCGTAATTAAAGAATACCGTCACAAAAGTATTCTTTAAGTATCCTCCAAACTGTTTAGTGACTTACCAACGTAAGTTTTGCAATTATGCGAGTTCTAGCTGTTGAATCTACATCTATTTTGTGCAAAACATCCTCTTCCAGATTCATCATGCTAGAATGCCGGCCCCTACTTACCTCGAGATTTTTTAACATAAAAGACCTTGAGACCGCGTTTTCCGCAGCACTTTGTTCTACATTCGCAATGGCTTGATAATGTGGCTGCTGAAATTCGAGAAACGGTTCAGCGTACCTTCTAGCTATCGCTCTGGGATTTTCACCGCATTTGTCGTACACAAAGTGCAAGTTTATACGGAGTGTTTCAGTTAATATGACGTTCCTTTTAAGGGACGAAAGTAGACCATACAGACACCCTAATACGCGTAAAATAATTAAAAGCAATACAAATACAAAAACATCTTTTTTTCTAATTATATACAACGAGCCTCCTATGGCTGAATTCAAACTAAAACTGTTAAATCATTTATGAAATTATAGTTGACCTACCTAACAGTATGAATTTGCAGCAACATACAATTTTGCAGCTGTAGCAGGCACATTGCGATTTGTTTACTGCAATAAATAACAGGATAAGGGGATTTCCCTTTCACACAACTGAAATAATTTAGAAATAATGTATACAGTTTCTTTTAACAATTTTGAAGAAGTTATTTATTATTAACTGATAATAATAAAAATAGAGTTTAGTCATGCATCGTACTAAGAAAATGTGTTTAAATGGAAAGACAGCTTAAGCAATTGTTTATTAACATTTTTTAATTTTACACCTAAAAATCGATTTTCATTTCTGAAATTGCGTGACATTATCCTACACTTAAAATAAAACCACTTTAAACACTTTTTTAATACAATGGCTCAATAAAACTTAGCTTCATGCTGTGCTTACTTAAATTATTATGGACTAGACCTTGTTGTTTAGACAAGTAAAGCGTGTTATAGGTTAATTACTTATTGAGAAAAAACTGTTTTCTTATTTCATCATAAAATACGTTAATTGAGATGAAAATTTAACTTTGTTCATTTTAAAACTTTTACCAGGAACAAAATAGATAATATCAAACTTACCGATACAATATCTTAATAAAAAATGTTCAAATAAATCATGGATGGATATATAGATTCTACCGAAGAAATTGGCATTTGCACAAATTTTTTTTTGCAACTACTTTAATTCGTATGCAAACTAAACACAATAATGTATTCCTCTCAAAGCTTATTTATATCATATTTAACTTAGCCGTTGTGAATAAGTAATTGTGAAGTATGGTCAATTGAAAGGATGGATTTAAACGCAGTAAATTAAAAATCATAATTTGTTAGACGAATTAAAATATTAATTAGTCAACGAAATGCATCTAGCAATTGACGTAAATTTGCATAATTTCGTTTATCAAGATAACCGTCACAGGCTTTTAAAAAGATGTATCATTTTACGATCTTGTTTTTATGCGTCAGTTTCGAAAGTTAAAATAAACACGTACAGTTCTGTTCTACTAGGGAGATGTTTATTTAGCAAAAAACAGTTACTCGATGATATTTGTCATAGTATGTGCATAGTCGACTAATCATTATTAAAAGAAAAGGAATTTTAGGTATTCGTATTGCTTTTAATTTTACGCCTATTGGGGTGTATATATGATGGCCTGCTGCCATCCCTTAAAAGGAATGTCATATTATCTGAAACACCCTGTATAATCTGGAATATTTTATTCCGGCATTATTCCAATATTGAAATATAAAAATTAGAAAACAAGGTCTCGGTGTAATTAATAATTGTAGACCTCTATTATGGTCATCAGGTAACAGCACACACAGCTTATCATATTTATTTCAAATGCGATACGCTTTATTTCTTCATGTATCCATTAATTCGTTGTCGCAACAAGGATGCCAGGATAATGCAATACATAACAATATACGCTCTCTGATAACACTGCCGAAATGGCGAAATGGGTATTTTAAAGACAAATTTTTGAAAAAACTATAAATTTTAGAGAAAAATGACACATAAGTTGTCTGCTGAATATTTTATGACCAATACATCCTGAAAATTTATCGAAAGCATTCCCTGATACCTCGTATAGTTGGTGAAAAATTGTACAAAATTTTATCTCAGTCAAAAATAAAATTAGCTTTGATTGCTGAAGGATTTCGTATTCTCTGAATGCAATTTGTGAAATAAATTTGGGAATTTCATGTTTTACGCTGTATTGTTCCACCATAACTTAATGGTAATTAAGTCACCTTGAATATACACTACGTAATGTTATTCTTTATAACGGACCGGAAAGCTCTTTAGGCCCCAAAAGGTTGTCAAAAATACCGATTACTCTGAATTAGCTAGCAGCTCCGGTACCCACAGTGGAGCAAAGGGAGGTTTTACGGTCTTTGATAGAAATAATTAGGCTACAATTCAGGAACGGCTCGCGAGAGCCAAGAAGTCCGGAAAAAGTTGTACCTTGTATCTAAATATTTTGGTGGTAGATCTCCTTTAGAAACAAGACGATAATGAATCTTATTTCGACCGAAATGTAATAATTTACCATGAGATACTTACTTAATACTTATTTGACGTAAGCCACTGGAGAAGTACTTCTAATGTAGCTCAGTTAGACTTACAATTTGTGAATGTTTTACCTGCTTAGGTCTAACGTTTTCCTGTAAGAACAATACTGTTATGTCTTACTACTAAAGCTACTTAGCATAATGAAGCAATAAGATCACGTTTTTTAACTACATTACTTATAATGAAAATAACATAAATTAATACAGACAATATGAGAACATTCAAACGAACAGTTACTCCATAATTAAAAGTGCAATAAAGAGGGGGCCCCCTAAATTGATTACTAATGACTACCTTACTTAATAACAAAATATTGACCCCTTTTTGAAGATGGTCTCAGATTACGGTACTTATCTAAATTAACTATTTACTTTCGGTTCGTTAATTAACATTCACACAATAAGAACAAACTGCCTAACTGCTACTTAATCAAAGTAGCTCCCCCAGCGATTTAATATTACGTTACGAAACAAGGATTGATTGTCGGATATCCCAATGAAGCTCAATGACTTTTAAGGTCAAAGGAACTTATCGAAAAAAATGTCACTTACTTGTACTTGCGTTGTATTACGTGACTTGATAGCAGGCCCCAATGACTCCAGCATTTCACGAATAAAGCGTACGTGAAGTACTTTCCCAGACGTGCTACAGCCCCATGGCCAACCTTACTATTTGATAACGTCACGCTTCTCTGTATCAGGCTTTCGCTTGGGAGGTCTGATCTTAACTACCTGTTTGATGCAGTTTCACCTTGACATTGCCGGGCTAGGGGAGGTTAACGTTAATTTATTGACGAATACACATTCGCGTGGGAAAACTGATGTAGATTGTTTTAAAAGCGTGAACCGGGGGTTTCCGAATGCGAATAATTATTAAAAATTGGTAGCAACCTGTAAAATCCTTGTTTATAATTTTAAATGCAGAATTGATATTAGTAGTTTACCCATTCGATTGTATTATTAATTCACAATTCACACACACACGCGCGCATATACACACACACACACACACAAACACACACACACACACATATATAGGGTGTTCCCAAATCAATGGCAGATGTTTCAGGAATTTTAGACGCGTTTACATCTTATGAAAATTTTGTGTACTCGCTCTACATGTAACAGACTTAATCCTGTGTTTTAAACGGTGGTTTGACATTTTAATTTAAAAAATTAAATATCAATTAATATAATTGTTGGCATTTCAAAAGTTTCCATTCGATAGATGTTGAATTTCAAATTTAAATCGTATCATGCGAATTGCTCATTGAATTAAAGGTTTACTTTATAATTCTTAGCATTTAGCTATTTGGAACATTTCAGTCAAGAATAAAGATCTTCTTTGTTGACCGTCTCCTCTCAGTTTGCGAAAAGTGTTTGCTGGAATACGGATACGATATTATTGTCAAATTTTGAGTAGAAAAGGATGAATTCTTAAGCTACTAACGTAAAGACTAGTTAGTTGAGCGCATTCTAACTAAACATTTAGTTTGAAATTGATTAGTAGTTAAAGAGACGATTGTTCGTGAGTATAGATTTCATGGAAAATTTTGGTTACCTTATTTGAAGGAATTTTTATGTCACCCAAATAATTCACCTGGCTTCTACCTTGTCGACATTAGTTGTAAAGGTTTCTCGAAGTCGTGGATAAAATCCTGTCGAATCAAGATAGAATAACTGATTTTCACACCTGGATGATCAAGGGCCACGTTACTTTTTTTACGTTCAGCTTAAAATTATTATCATTTTGACGCTGCCTATTGTTTAAATTACCTGTCAAACTTTAAAATATTTGACACAACTTATCAAAGTGTTATTGTACACTCACAATTCAACTGGAAGCAATGGGCTGTTGGTCTCTTTGAACTGCCTTGCTATTTCTGAGATTTTTATTTTGTAAAGTAATAATAATTCATTATTTAATGAGTCGCCAACCTTTGTTTTAGTTATATTTTAAACAATAGTTGTTTTATAACAATTGAATTTACAAATCACTGATTGTTACTTTATGTAATTACCATGAGTGTGTTAATGTAATGATAGCTGTTCCTTGTATATTTTATTTACGTAATTATATACTTGTATATAACTATTTCCGGCCCCAACTAGTCTAGTGGTTAGCGTGTTTGTCTCTATACCCAAGGAACGCGGGATCAAACTTGATCGGAGGAAAGCTGAAAGAAAATTTAAAAACATGCCTTCTTCTCAGATAAGGAAGTAAAATCGTAGGTCTCGTGTCAGTGTGATGTCCGGCACGTTAAAAATCCCTACTGGCGGTGCATAATCTTCACACAAAAACGTTCATTATATTAATTAGTTACGATGGCAATTTATAAGCTAAATGAAAATGTGTAAAAGGTCACGTTCGTTCGATAAACGGAAATCACTTGGAAGGCTGTCCGGAAGCTCAGATTCCTGCGGCACGTGCGAAGAAATAAAACCTGGCAGCAAATTACAATGGGTGGGCGCTTTAGATCTTCAATAATTATTTATAAGTAATTAACAGAATGAGATGCTTACAATAACTCAATAAATAGTTGCTTTTAAAGGATATAAGGCTAAGCTAATTGTAGCTGTATTAACAATAATAGCATCAAGTAACAAATTACAAATTAATAACAACAGGCAGCAAAATACAGAAGTTGGCAGTAAATAGAAAGTCAGGTATGGCTAGATTGAATGCTAAATACCGGATTTTCACAAAAGAACTCCGGGGCTTTGAGGTTAAATATTTTTTTTAAATCAACATCTTCGTTTAATGTGTTATACATGAATTTGAAGATAATATTCTGAAGATTTTATTACAATTTAGTAAATTTCAATGGGAGCCCCGTTAGTGGCACGGCAAACATCCAAACGAAAGTTTACCTCTTTCCAGGTCCTGTCCAGCATGTCTGAGGTGACGGTTGCCACGCAAGCGAGTATTTGTTGGCTGAGATGTATTAGATCTCGAATTTTCTCTGCAAACACGAGGTTCTTCACGTGTCCTCAAAAGAAAAAGTTCAAAGGAGTCAACTCTGGGCTCCTTGGAGGCCCTTTCAATCCACCTGTTGCAGAATCTAGTATTGAGTGCTTCTCACACACGCAAACTAAAGTGAGGCGGTGCGCTGCTGAAAGTAGAAAAAACCCTTCTCCGTCTCAATATCGTCCAACTGAGGAAAAACATACTCTTCTAACATGTCACGATAGACATCACCACTTATTGCCTTTTCAACAAAACTGAACGGACCTATAACTCTGTCATGCATAAGGCCGCACCAAACATTAACCTTGAGTGAGTTACGCTGATACTCAGCGAACTCATAAGGTGGAAATTCTGCAATTGTGTCGATTCACAGTACCGTGTACATGAAAAGTTGCCTCATCGGAAAAATTACATTTTTTAAAAAATTATTATTTTCGTCAATTTTGTTTAGCATACTCGTATTAATAAAAAGCTGAAATCTCTTGTCCTTATCTGTTGGTTTAATTTAATGCAAAATTTGTACCTTGTAAGCAGTTAAAGAGAGCCTTTTGTGAACTAACTTATAAACAGTTGATCTCGGTATCACTAACTCGAGACTGCGTCGCGTCAAGGATTCTTTAGAGCTTCGTGGGCATGAATTTCGGATTCGATCAACATTCTCTTCTGACAGACGCGGCCTACCAGGCGACTTGTGTTTGCACACACTTTGAGTTTCTTTAAACGCACTTAGCCATTACTGAACGGTTTTATCCGTAGGCGCATCACTACCATGAATGCGTCAAAAGCTCCTCTGTACCGTGACAACCGAACGAGTTTCTACGAGCCAAATAGCACATTGAGCTTTTTGTTGAGAACGAACAGCGCTTACTGAGAACTAAACGATAACTGTAGCGACAAACATACTGAGTTAATGTCTGCTACGCTATTACAAGGTCAACGCTCCGCGGCGCTGCTAACTGTTGCGATATACACACTAAGTGAGAGTTTTCTACGCTGTTTTAATGTTAAAGCTCATATTGAAATTTACTAAATTGTTATAAAATCTTGAGAATAGTACCTTCAAATTCATGTATAACACAAGATTTTGATTTAATAAAACTATTTAACATCAAAACCCCGGAACTTCTTTGTGGAAACCCTGTATAGTAATTGACATTAAATAGAATTTAATACAAAATAAATATGTGACTAGGTTGAATGTTACCCAGCAGCAACCACCAAGGTTCTAAATGTGATGTGCTTGATAGGTAGAATAATCAAAACTGATCCACCAAATGGGACGTAGCTGACGATTGTAGATACACCAGGCTTTACAGTCGGCTGTAAGATAAATAGTGGAGTATTCGATAAGAACTAGGATGAGACAAACATCAATTTGAACGGAGCTCTAATTGAGGTTTCCCTGATCTAAACACTCTGTTTAAGGTAAGTTAAACGTCGTTGCAGATGAAGCCTACAAAGACGTACTGAATATGAATTGACAATTTTAAATAAATAGCAATTGTACAACAATACTAACAGTAAATAATATTAATAGTTTTTAAAAAATTTTATAAAAAAGAATAATAAACCAATTTGGAAATTTTTCTCCCACAAATTAGAATCCAAAGAAATATCCCTATACATTAGCTGTGCAGACATGAAACCAGTAGAGTTGATAGTTACGGAATATAACGAATAATTTGTGACCAAGTTTAGTGTTCAAAAGATCGTAGGTAACTTTTCATAAACGAAGTAATCTAAATTGTGTCTGGCTAATTCAGCCACAAAATATTTAAAACTATGTCTTCTTAATATAAATCATAAAATATAATTTCAAGGTAGGTGCAGAATAGTTGTACAAGCAGGCACAATATTAAGCCATCATGACCTCGTCGATAACGACAACGTTAAAACAGATGTTAACTAAAATTTTTAACTTACCTAAACGTGGTACAATTTCGTTAATAAATAGTTTGTAGATACTACCAGTCTCTGGTTCTACGATCTTCAATGCCTGCCATTTTCTTCAGCGTCCTCCCACAATTAGGGACCTCATACTGACATGTCAAACAATGATAATTTAAATTTTGCCCCAAAAAATCCAAAAGAGCACACAGATGTCAGCCTCCAGCTGAAGGATTATGGACTCCCTTTCTTACAATAATTTCATTATTTAAGTAGCGATGAGTTGTTAGTATTTAAATTTAATTAAGTTAGATGTAGAAGTTAGTATTTGATAGAAATCATATTTAATATTTCAAAATGAGATGCAGTAACTTCTTCGTTGAAAGTGGAGTCGAAACTGCCTGTTCGATTCAATGTCATATACCTCTCTCCTACCCCGCCTGCTTGTCTGACGTTGCTAGATACGATAATATTATATAAATTTATTTATTTGAAAATCAAAACTAATAAATGAATGATTTCGTTCTCCGTGATTATTAAATTGTTGAAATGAATAAAGAAATTGTTGATTTATAAAATTAAACAAAAATAGATTGGAATTAAATTAAGAATAACACATGTATACACAGGGTGTTACAAATAAATTCTTGCAATTAACCTTATTACCCGTTACAAGTGGAATTCTTCCAAATTTGTAAAAATTCTAGTAGGTATGCCAAAATGACTACATAACAGTTTTAGTTTAAGAGGGCCAAGGGAATTTTCATATCCCGAAACCTAAGTCACCAAGCAGACAAACACTTCTATTAAGCAAAAAGCACAACGTTGCAATTGAAGCGTCTAGTAGCTGATTTTATTGCAGGTCTTGTGTAGAGGCGTATCAACTGATTTCCGTGATTTTCAGTAAGAATTTTGTTTCCTGTTTCTGATTTTTCTCCAACAGTGCTGTCGAGATAGTACTAAGAGGTGAATTGATTAACGGTCTATTTTATTGAGTGAACTCGCCCCTTCTCATTGTAGTAAGATTAATCAATTATCTCCTACAGATTTTAGGATTTTTAACGGAAAATCTAACCGTCTTGTGATAAATTTTATTAAAGTCAACATTTGAATTTTTATTTTCTTTTAAAATATTTTACTGAAGTTATATTTAGGGTATTAATTTGGAATTTTAATATGAACGTAATTTTGAACTTTAACCTTACCAGCAATGTTTTCTGTAGTTTACAAGAGTTATAAGAAATTTTATTTAAACTATTGTGACAAGTTTCAAACGCTATTTATGATATCAAATTGGAGAAAAGTCTAGGGTATTTTTAAAATATAAAAGTGAAATCCATAATAAGTATTAAAATTGCTATAAAAAGTGAAAGTTATTACTAGACCTATTCGAACTTTCAACCCAGATATGTAAGGGTTGAATATTTCAATTTTGAAACTTTATTCATTTAACGACCTACTACGCTACGATTTGAATTTAAAGGGCGTCTGATCAAGCGGTAGAAGCAAAAATTTTGTAAATGTGATTTGAAATTAAATATTACGATATAAATGCAAAACGAAGTAAATTAAAATACAGATAACGCGGAAAAAATCACGAAATCTAAAATATTCAAGTTAACCTATGAAAAGTTACGCAGAGCAAGCATTTTTATCCTAAATATAACAAGATAATGTTTGCGTAAAGCCTTATTTATACAAATTCCTTATATAGAATCATAGATAACATTTTGATGTATAACACCAGTCTGCATATCAAATTATTTAAAATTAACACGTATTACTGCTACGTTGTTTTTGTTGATTGCAAAACCGTTCTTAGTTTTCCTCCATCACATATAATTCTTTATAATTTCCATATATCTATTAGTAAATAGATGGACAATATAGATAATTATGCGAAGCAAAACCGGTGTGAAGACAGCAACAGTTTTAAATATGGCAACACTGCTTCCTAACTGCGTATAATAGAATATATCTCTAAAATTTATTACGCAGTATTTCACATGCAGAATATTGTTATATATGAAATTATTTAAGGGCGGTACTAGATTTTTTATTAATAATTCATAAAAGGGTAGCTCACCGCCATTTTATTACTTATATATATATATATATATATATATATATATATATATGATATAGTATGGCAGAGCCATCTATTGTTTTCTTAGGAGTTTATATTGAAATAAATAAGTAGA
>JAHWXV010454842.1:0-10683 GCA_024586415.1 Phrixothrix hirtus
CAATACAAAATGTCAAATTTTACGAAAATGGCAATAACTTATTACACTAGCGACATCTAGTGGTCATTTGTAACAACATAAAAGGCAACCCTCGTACATATACATATATTAACAATGCGAAACAGACACATTTATTCATCCAATGATGAGCCTACAGGTTTGTAAGTTTGACACCGCTGGAAGAGTGTAGTCTGATTTTAAAGTCACAATCTGTGAAAATATTCAAATATATAAAGGAAAAATATTTTGTTTTTAAATTAATATAATTATAAAGATTTATGTATATTTTAGATATTTAAAAATATTTAAAAAATTTATTGCCTGACCGGGGTTCGATCCCAGGACCCTTAGCTTTACGATCCAATGCTCTAACCACTGCTCTTTCCTGTCCTTTAGAGCACAACTTATCATATGTTAACACCCAAACAGATTTTAGCTGTATTTACGAATTGTTATCCCTCGGAAACCAAATAAGTTTTTCTTAGGGTTGGGACAAATCCTCCCAAATTTTAAGCAAGGTGCAAGTAAGCATGTACTTTCCTTTGTAACATTATTGAGACAACTTTCGATAAAACGAATAAAATCATACAATCCGGTATGTACTGCTTCCCTATTATAGCATTCCGTGATATTCCCCTGCGGAAAACAAATTGATATGCATTTTAATTCGATTGCTGGCTTGGTAGAGGTAGTGACCGAATATTTACACATTGTCTCTTAAGACACATCGCGGCTTAACTTGAATTATGCAATACTTAATGAATTTGTCAACGATACTACGAGCTGAAGTCGCCTTAAGGCATATAACTTCACATACTTCGAAAACGCAACGACCACGACCATTAGTTATGTCACCTGACTTCTCATTTTCGGCAAAGATCAATTAAGTCAAAGTAAACCAGTTCTGGTTTTTCTACTAAAATTGGATTAACCAAATTTCTACTCACTCTACGTCAGTTTATATTCTAACATAAGGTACAAGCAGCTATAATTTGCCTTCTATGCTTTTGCGTTCGCGGCCAATAAATTTTCTCACGCATATCCACATACGTCTTACCTTTAATGAAATGGCCGCTGTCCTTATGTTGTGTTAATACCAATTCTTTTACGTCATTTCGCTGTACGCAAAGTTTAAAGCTCGGGCTCTAATTACCCCCTCTCATAAATAATAGGCCCTCATGTACTACATAACACTGAGTTACTGATAATTCAGCCACTGTAATATCGCAACGCAACTCCTTAATTCCATTAAAAACTCTAGCTTGCTTCTAATCCACGGCTCTCCTAACTAATTCTCTCTTAACTGCTTCAAATTTTTCCACACCTCCTGGTAATTATCAGCCAGTTTCATCAAGCACAATTGTGCTCCGTCAAATTGTTGTACGTGCACACAGTGGGGAGGTTCCCTCCTAGGAAAACGCGACAACCTGTCTACCACCACATTCTCCTTCCTCTTACAACGAATAAGTCGTTGCGTAGTTCAATTAGATACCGCTTAATGATGCGCTAGCGTATGTAATAACAAATTTGTCATTTTCGCTCGATAAGGCATACAAGCTACCACCCAAAGCATAATCGAAACTGTCGCACTGTACGTAAAACGTTTCAGGATTGGCCATCAACGTCACCTTTAAGTAGACTTCCTTTATGTTTTCAAAAGTCTCTTATTTACTTTCCTCCCAATACCACTTAATATTTTTACGTAATAGTTCGAATAACGGTAGAGTGAGATTTGCATGACTCCGACAGAATCTCCTTTCATAACTAACCAATTCCAAGAAGCTTCGAAATTCTTTCAAATTTCGCGGTTTCAGGAAAATTTGAATGACATAGGTCCTTTTCGGTTTCATTCGCACCCTTTCCGTAGTTATAATTTGCCCCAAAAGTGTTACTCCTTCCATAATGAATTGTGTCTTGCGCAGTTTTATTTTTAGACCCGCTAAATGGAGCTTTAGAAGAATTTTATTAAGGTGGGTCAGGTATGTTGTTAAGTTTTCCTACTAAATCATCAAATCATCGAGGTATATACATAGACAAACGAGTTACATTATTCCCACACAACTTTGTTTAGACATCTGTTCAGAATAGCCATTGGGGTTCTTAATCGGAAAGGATGCCTATTGAACGTATACGTTTGTTTTATGAATGAACACGAAGTATCTAGTGTGTTTACGTTTTATTAGAATTCACCAATAAGCCGCGGCCAAAACCAACGTACTAAAAACTTAACCACTTTTAAAATTTGGTAAGATCTCGCTCAGATTGCATGGTTTAATAGAATCCTTTCCTATTTTTGAATTCAGAATACGTGCATCTAAACACACTCATACGCTCCTGTTCTTTTTTGTGACACAAACCAGCGGTGAAATATAGTCGGCTTTTTCCTCCTTAATAATGTTCCAGCACGTTACGTTCATAACAATATTACCTACTTTAACTGTCAGCAATGCTTGTTTGATTCTTTGCATTTTATACCACTCTGTGACCGTAATATAGGCATGGTTACTGGCAAAACTGGAATGTTTCACCCCTAGCAATTCTTTATTTGATCACAAATTTTTTTCGAAATAGCAAAAACGTCGCTGCCACTATACAAAAGCGGTTGAATCTTGTAATCTCCCAGAATTATTTCAATTTCCGGTTTCAAGTATTCACCGACATTCTCTTCTGGTTCAGTGTCCGTATCCATTAGCGTATTTTCGAAATCCTCGTTAAAGAACGTAATGGGATTTGTACTTCTAGGATTTCGGTCATTCGTATCGTATGCCGCATTTGGATTAGACTGTGGACCCGAGTTTGCCCTACTTCAATTTTGAATACGCTCGTTATAACGACGGGGTATTTCCGTTTGGAGTTTCGTTTCGGTACGCGATATTACTTCCCTGTCGCTTCCTGCAGTTTCGTAAAGATTCAATGCTGAAAGTTTCGTCAATTCCTCTTTGAATTTCTATCGTGAAACGGTTAGACAGCATTTCTGTGAGTTTTTATTCGTTAATTTTTTCTAATATAAACCCCACTTTATATACTAAATTTAAGAAATACTTCACTCTTTCACGTGATTGAAATTTCCCCTAGCTAAGTTCTAATAATATATCCCTTTGCTTATCGCGTCCCCAAAATCTGTCCTGAAAATCTTGTTGAAAATCATCGTTATTTTCCAGCCGGCTTCCTTTAATAGCGGCCCAATCTACGGTCTTATCATTTAAACAAGCGATCGTAAGGTTCTTTTTACTTTGTTTTGGTATTCCAGCGGCTTTGAACAAGTTGCTTAATTTTTTTAGAAAGGCCACTCAAATTTCTGCTAGTTAGTTCCCTCCAACATATAAATTATCTTTGTTAGGTGATTATTGCAGTGAAATGGAATTGTCATTTTTATTCTGTTCATTAAATTAAATTTCATTAACATTAGTGTTTAAATCAGCAACAGTTTATTGCAATACGACCATCCCTGACGCTAATTATTGTAAAACATTTTCTAAATTATTCGGGATAACTTCGCCGCTTCCCTCAGTCTTTTTCGTTTTTTAGCATTTTCGCTTATGATTATTTGACTAATAATTTGTTTTTTGATTTATGTATAGACATTAAAATTGTATACACTTATAATTTAATATTTGTATTGTATACTTATCAGGTAAATATCTATGTATGTAAATATAAAATGCACAAATGTTTATCAATATAATATCTAGCTAAAAGATTGGGTTTAAAAAATTTCACACAACCATGTGTTATAAAAATTATTTTAACGTCCGATCTCACCTTGAAACTGGGTTTTACTTCCAAGCCCTTGATACGATGGCACCATGCTGGTTGGGAGGAAGTTTGATATCTGCTCCCTCGATACACGGTCAATTCTTATTCGAATCCTTAATCGATGCTGATTTTCGCTGCTTTATTCGACAACACTTCTCGTTGTATTTTACGGAATTGATATATTTCAAATATTCAAGCACAATTTTCATCACTTTTTCGTATTTAGTTTTAATTTAAACACGCTGCAACAAGTTGAGCGCTAAGTGAAATGGTCGAGCCTGAGTCTTACAAGATATTCTCGTTTCATCATAAGTGATTTAAAATAATACAACGTACTGAATTAAACCACTTTTTAATTCAACTCACAAAAAGTGAAAAATACAATATCTTCTCAATAACAATAATAATAATTAGCGCGGGATTTTCGTATTTTCAACGACTGTACATCATAATAGCCAATAGCGGACCTAATGGGGGGTGGGATGTGAGGACGGTCCGTTCCGGACAGCACACATTTAAGGGCGGCACACATTTAAGGGCGGCGGGTGATTTTTTAATGCACCGACAAACTTTGACCTTACACGTGGGGGTAGTTCTAAATCACGGAAGAAAGTTCCTTGTTGTTTCAAACAAACGGCAACAAAATTACAATAGCCTATTTGAGAATCTCTTGAATAAATACCAGCTTAAGTATCACTATAATTGTATGAACCGTTATTTCATTCTAAAATGAAACATCTACCGGCGATTTTTCTTTTCCAGTTATAGCGTTGCGTTGTTTGAAAACGTAAAAATGTTTCAGTATCACCATTTATCCTTTCTGAAATGCATTAATTTCAGTTTTGTGGGTTTATGGATTTAATTGTGTGTAATAATTGACAAACTGTCGAAATTACGAAGCAGTTTGTAAGAAACCAAGCGTTTCCTTATTTGACGTGTTATAATGACTATTTTACAAGATTTTTGATAATCCTGTTTTAAATAAAATATGTCACTATCAAAAATAACTAATACTTAATAATAAAGAACGAAAATTCCATTTATAATCTCTTCGAATTTTAACAATTAAGTGTTTCACAAAGAAACATTATACAGGGTTATTTTAAAATAGTTCTAGAAACTAAAGACAAAGACAAACATTTTTGAGATTATTAAATTTTATTAAGACCTTTCTGAAAAATTTTTAATATGAAAACATATTATGTCATAATTAATTCTTTACAAACAGTCAAGAAAACTACGAATCTATATGCTGAAATAACAAATTAATACAAAATACCGAATTGCACTGTTAATTTACCAATAAATGAATGCTTGACCAATTTCACCACAAATAAATGACCTAATTTTTATATGCAAGCATTTTTAAAACATTACATGGGGGATTTGTATTAAAATCATTAGAGATAGTTTAATTTACAAACAAATAATTACTAGTGATAACATTTAAATTTAATACACTTTTCTCAAAAAGATCTACGAATTGGGACTACCTTAAAGCACTCAAGTAAGTCTTCTTTAATTCTAAAAGGTTTTTTACTGATCAAGAGAAAGTTCTCCTTTTTGTTTTTATTTTTAATATTTCCGAAATTGAGTAATAAATAAATTCAAATTTCTGCGTAAAGCTGAACAGCTGATAATTGTTTTCCAATTTTTTCAAACTTTAACAGAAGGTACAAAAACATATTCCAAAGGAATATTAAGTTTTTATTTTCTCAATAAAACTTTTAGTTTAAAAATAATGAAAAGAAACAACAAGATAATTGTATAAAATTAGCCCTAGTTTCTCTTAATAACAAAGCTTTTACCGTTTTTTTACTTCCACAAATAGCATTGAAAAAGTGGATAATGAACATGTTTGAAAACGTGTACAACTAAATCTAATTTAATAAATCAGAATGGAGTTTGTAATCAATTTCAATTACACTGAATGTTTATCAATACACATTGCAAGGACCTGTAATATGAGTAGAACTGAAATAAACATACATGGTGTCATCGAAAACTGTTATAAAACTTTGACAACATGTATTGCAAATCAGAAGTTCTCAAAAGCTTTCCAGGAATTTTATAAATTCGATTGTGTCCAAATTAAAGCTGTTTAATTTTTTTTATGTGAATGTATGGCGCCTAAGAAATAAGCAGTTAAAATATCTGAAAGTATTTCAAAGTAACCCTGTATTAAAATTATCTTACTTATAAAAATTTGGATACGGTCTTTACTGGATTTGAACGTAAATATTTAGAATCAACTTTTAGATATTTGTGTACAAATAAAAATGTAGATCATTGGTATTAAGATCGGTTAGTAAAATAAACATACACTAGTAATTCGATATTACACCAACATATTAATTCTTTTATGGCACGTAGTTGGGCGTCCACATTAATGTGTTAAAGTATGTCGGTACATTTCAAAATCACCCTTTGTCTAAATATTATGAAACGTTGTCATCATAAAAAAATTGTTTTTGTGAATTATTTCAACTAAACTCCTATTATTTTAGAAATACGCTTACATTTTATCATTATGTGTACAATCTGTTTAAACAAAAGAAGTGGAAAATTTTGAATGATATACCAGTGTTCAGTTTGATTAACTTAGGAAGGGCGGCAAATTGGGGACCGCCTCAGGTGGAAATAGCTCTAGGTATGCCACTGATAGTAACCTCTTTCTGATCTCATTCAGTTTGTCACGCATACTCTGCATTTTAATCCACTTCACGTATTGGAATTTCCGTTTCCCTGCATCTTCCAAAATATTAATCCTATAAATAAAGTGTTAGAACCCTTTTTATAGGAGAATTTATGTTATTAATTTTGTGCATAAATATTCGTTGCGAGAGGTCGTTGCTTTCGAAATATTCAAGAAAAGCTGAACAAAACGGATTTTAAACGGTTCCCAATCTTCCGCTAACCCACACCCCCAGAAGTGTTTAGAACACTCCCCCCATAGTACTCAGCCAAGTTGGCAAACAACACGATTTATTTTCCTATTTTTCCACTTGGCGCCCAATTTGGCGCTAATAAAGAACCGCGCTGTAGGCGCCATTTATTATTATTATATTATATTTTTCCACTTATTCTCTTCGTTGCCTGGACTATATATAAACTGCTAATAAATAATCCATATCACAATATCCAAATCTTGAAATTCATTTTATTTTAATATCTGATGTCAGCAATTATGTAATTAGTGTAGTATTATCACAAGGTACCATCGACTTAGATTTTTCTGTAGCTTTTGCACCAAGAGCTTTGAACGAACATGAAATAAACGATTCAACGGTTGCAAAATGTATTCCAAGCCCTATCTGTATAGCAGAAAATTATTTGTTATGACAGACAATATACCACTGTAGTGCCTTTTATCACTTCTAAATTCTAAATTACTCCGATGAAGACTACGTTAAAAACAATTCGATTATAAATTATATTATAAATAACGAAAATTAAACAGTAATGCCAACACTTCAGTACATTAACCCATTCTGGACACAACCGAATCAGCAAAAGGGCTAGGAAACCCTAGTTTTGGTATACGAAATAATTTCACGAACAAATTTCTCTATAAATTGTATAACAGATAATGAAGGAATGGAAACACGCCCAATGGTAGTAGAGCCTCTTGGTATTGACAATTATCAACAAATTTAAGAAGAACACGGTAACATGAATAGTGTATGCACCAATTTGGGTATTGTATAGTACCAATATCTAAAATTCGGTTTAATTTCGAAAGGAACCAAATCAAATACATATCGGTAAAGGTGAATTCAATAATAGTTGCTTATAATTGTGAAAATATATCAACGCCCCAGACCTAGACTGGCAATTCAAATTTATGAAAATATCTTTAAAATAGATATTATCTAGTTTAAATAAGGTAATATACAGTACCAAATGTGCCATGCTTACGATTATAGCCGACTTAACCTATTCTTACAGGAACATTTTGACAATTATTTATACTTTAAAAGGCGTTTAAGAATATTGGAAAGCCTTAAGTTAATGGATAACTAACGGCAGCGAATAAAATGTTACCACGAAGGAAAATGTTACTATGGAGGCTTCACTGAAATGCTGTAAAATTAGTAATAAAATATTTTTGTTGAAAGATACCAAAAGGCATTCAAGATTAAATTAACCATTGCAACGTTCGCAAATTAGCTAAGTACTGTAATAAAATTAGCAATAGTACATGTTATGAGTCACCCAGAATGTTTCCGCTATGAATCATGCCCTATAACAAATTAACAGTTTGAATGGATTATTCTGGGTAATAAAGATGGAACTAAGAAATGAATGCAGTAAATAATTCCAAAAATAGAGTGGCAAAGATTTTACAATCGCATGATGGGCCGGCTGGAGGACATATGTGTATGATGAAGACACCGGAAAAGATTCGCGAACGATTTTATTGAGTGAACTGCGTTTTAAAAGATGGTGCACTTGAACGAACGAGAACACCCATGAGACAGTAAGGTAGATTTTCCTAATGAAAGTGTGTCCATTGGTATATATAAATTTCATTTCATACTTTTGAGTTTACAAGTTGTCAACCATAATTTTGTTATTATAAAATTAATTGAAAGCACATGTTTATCGTTGACCTAAGAAACACATTTGTAAGTTTATATATTTTGTATGAAATTATTTATAACTTTTCACTAATCATGAAAATTAATACTAATTAAATGGGTTTGTTTAAATATGCTACAACATTTTCTGGCGTCACCTATCGCACAAAAAGTAAAATTGTTACCGATGGGATATGAAATGCAACTGATACGATATATTTCATATCGTAACAGTTGTGAAAGCATAAACTTTCACAAGTAGGCTACCCTGTTGACTAGGAACTTTTATAGGTGGTCATCTAAAAAGTTGTTAACGTCTTTGAAATTCATTCAAAATATGTTAATTATAATAACTCTGTTCATATAGTCCAGATTCGGTAACTTGGGAACTGACTATAGCTATCAGTCCATTTGTCACTCAAAGTTATGACCTGCATCGTCAATTTTCTTATAGGAGGTGTTGCTGAAGCTCTACAGTTGCCTTAGTGCCTGTTGGCCTTAGCTAACATACTGGTAGATTTAACCAACATACAAGGTGTTGTTTTGTTATGGAACGCAAGGGTGCCGTACACGGACGCCACTGGTTTTGATTTCCTATCCTTCTTAGATATAAAGGTGTTTACTGATCAATAGGTAAAGCTTTATAGGCTAAGATTCTGACTCTAGAAGTTAATTCAGACGTATCCACCATTGTCACTAGCAGAATAGGCTTTTCCCGAAAGTATCTTGTTCTAAACTACGCGGACAATCTACTATTCTCTTGGGAACTGTATAATTTGATGCAAATTAAACTTAAACTTAAATGAGATTAAAAGCTCACTGTTTAGAAATTGCCAAATTGTAAAGAAAACCGATGGTTAATTGTGTTTTATAAAACCGTTTCAAAGCACAATGGACGTATAAACAGGCATTGCCATAAGTTAAGGCCGACAAAAAAAAGGAAACGAGAAGTTTAAGGTCACATGTTAATAACAATATAATATGTTCCTTAGTACGATGTGATGGTTGTAATCCTAACACGAGTAGGGATAGTTACATTTGAATTGACTAGTATCCAATAGGACACACCCGAAGTGTTAATTAAACGAACCCTCTTCATTGTTAGTGTGACGGCACAATTTTTCATAACTTAAATCTGCACTTTATGTGATTTAATTGTGATGGCCAAGCCCTTCGTAAATACTTCAGTTATTTCTGATATTCAAATATTATCGTAAACATGATAAAATAACATAACTTCAAACTGTTTCAAGAATTTAAATTTCGATATTAAACTATTAAAAAATATTTATTGCTATAACACAAGTTATGACAAGGGCAGGTCAATAGTATATTATATACCAAGGGACTAAAGTGCTTCTTTTAATCCTGGGAGAGAATCCCTCGAGGGATTAAAAAATGTTTTTAATCGCGAGGTATATACATTATTTCTTGCACTTTCGAAAAATTTGCAATCAAAAAGGTCGAAGAAAGTAAAATCGCATAACTTTGAAATTGACAGTTCGTTCGATTTATTATTGTATGCTTCACGGCAAATTCTACTAGAATTTAATTTTGATTGTTTAATTTTTGTTATTACCATGGTGAACGGGATTAAATTTACTTTATCTCCCTAGGGACTAGAGTAAAATTATATTCCCTTGAGATTAAAAGTGACACTTTAGTCATGGAAACATGTGACTAAAAGTGGCATTTTAGTCTCGAAAGTGCAAAATAGTATATTATGCAACAAGTGGAAGAAGTTGCATTTCAAATGCGAGAGTTTTCTTCACAAGCGAGATAGCGTAGCCAACTCGCTCGTGAAAAAATGTTCTTCCACGCGTTGCATATACTATCTTTCTACGAAGCTTTGAAATAAATTAAAAATAAAACTATATTGTCTAGAAAGCGCCATATACGAATTATGTGTTGACAATTCAATTATGTTTTAAGGTAACGTTGATTTTTATGAAGAAATACATTATAGCATACTATTTTGTAATGCGTGTATTTATAACAATTGATAGTCGTCAATTTCAACCACACTAGCTATTGAAATGAAATTTTAATCACTGCAGCTATTGAAATTGAACTACAACCACTGCAATTGATGTGCAAATAACATGCTTCAGTATTAACGAGTAGAAAAAATAATTTATATGTTCTTTACAATAACCACTCAATTTATCATAACTATTTTGTTCTCGTTTAGTCTGCAGGTATATACGGTTTCAGTATACTGTTAAAATTTATAAAGTATTCAGGCTTAAATACATGGTATCTTAAAATGAAATACATTACAATCTACCTATACATATATATATATATATATATATATATATATATATATATATATATATATATATAT
>JAHWXV010454846.1:0-19856 GCA_024586415.1 Phrixothrix hirtus
TTTTAAACCTTGAATTACATTTATTTTATATTTTTTAGGGCAGAATGAGAAAAAATTAAGGAACCTATTAGAATTGGATGATTTACGATACCATCTAAGTTCAAGTTGAGTATCTGTTTTAATTATAATGGTATCAAGGGAACTGATTTGATTGTTGTGTTCAATTTCATAGGCAAACTTAATTTTATTATTAAAGGAATTGAAAAGTTTTAAAGTTTCATCAATATATTCACATGGAAGGATGCAAATTAGATCGTGTACATATTGGAAGAAAAAATCAAAGTTAAAACCAGAATTTAAAATAGCATGGTTTATAATATGGGTCATGATAATATCTGCAATAACAGGCGATAACAAAAATCCCAATGGCGTGCCAGATGTTTGTTGATAACATTTATTGTTAAAAGTAAAGTAAACAGAATTAAGGATCCAAAAAAGAATTTCAATAAAGAAAGTTTTTGATATATTAGTATGTGCAAATTTTGACTAATAATTTTAATATTTTTTATTAAAAATAAACCTGATCCAATAATTTACAAGAAATAAATTCTACTAATAGTAGTAAATGTTAAACTTTAATAAATATCACTTATATATAATGTATATATATATATATATATATATATATATATATATATAAATAATAATAATAATTATACGAACTTACATTTTTTTACTCATATCAAAAATTCGATATTATCATTAAATATGTAATATTGGGCATAAATATTTCAGTTGTTTAGTAATTCTACTGCAAATACCCTTAACTTTTATAGTAAACATCGCATCGATAGCTTGCAAGACGTGCATGGAACAGTAGAATTTACATTATTTTGGAACAAATTAGTTGATGCTCTTAACAGACGATTACACACTAATGGTATTTATAACAAGTCTGAAGATCTGGGTAAGTTGAAGCAGTAACAAACATTTTCATAAGTGTAAAATAATACCTATCATCATCTGCGGATGCAATTCACATGGCAATTTCTTGGTTGGATAACTGGGAAATGTATGCAACTGCTAAAGCCAGTCTTTACTTTTTGACCAAACAAACATATGAAAGCCTTCGTTATCACATTATATAGTAGTTTAAATTTAAATAAGTTATTACTCAATAAAGGCTATAAATATGTTCTAACAGGACGATTCAATCAAGATCCTCTAGAAGTAATAATAAGTATATTGATTATAAATGTAAATAAAACTTTTATGCTATTCTAGCGTTTTTCTGGTATGATTCGACAATCAAGTGGACCTGATTTGTACCCGATAACAGTGCAGTTTATATACTTGTACAGATTAATGACAACATATTGCCTTGTGCGGCCTCCAAAACGGTCAAATAATGAGTATGGCTCAATTTCCTTATTAATGAGTTTAAAATATATGAAGAAAAATAACACAACAAAGAAAATTGATCAAGTTGAACAAATTATTGCAAGACTTAATGAAGTGTTTTTTAATCCAGAAATAATCAATTCTTCTCCGCAGCCTTCATCATTTACAGATCATGATCATTCATATCTAAAAACATCCGATTGCATTCTAAATTACCCTGGTGGATATATTTATTGGTTGTTGTCTTATTAATGGAAAATGTGAACCATATATGCATTCTTTAATTTTCGAAAAATTAATTTACAGTAAAGTAATAAGGTTGACAGAAATCATATCAAAAGGTGGAGTACTTTACTCAACTCCTCAAGCACTCAGACTTTTAAGATTAATGGAAAATCATATTCAGCCATTATTAAAATACATATTTTGATATTTTAGATTCCATACTCTGCGATGAAAATTTTCATCATTATCAAATTGGCAGTTTCTTAACAGAACACACTAGAACGTTAACTGCACAGTTTGTTCATTTCCATACTAGTATTAGAATTCATTTTTTTTTCCCGAATATACAATGTCGAAGCTAAATCAAAAATAAATACACAAAATAAAAGAAAAGAATCTGCCTTGTAGAAATTTAAGTGCCTTATGCATTAATATGAAAGGAACGAGATAATATTAACTTTAATTTTATTTTTTAAGTTTATTTATGTATAGTCAAGTCTTTTTATGTTTATTTGAGGTTTCAATTTTTAATTTTCTCTTTTAATTGTAATATATAAATTTATATAATATTCAAATTATTGTTAGATTTAAGCTAGATTTAAGTAAGATATTAGTTTTTGTCTTCTGTAGGGAAATTTACCAGTAAAGAACACTAAATAATAATAAACATGTGAAGATATAAGATAATTTAGAGGTTTTACTGTATTTTAAAAGTTTTTTAAGTTTTTCTTAATCTTTTGGAAATAACTTTGTTTTATTTAAAATTAAACATTTTTCTTGTTGTATTAGATTTTTAGTAAAATTATTAAGAGAATTTATAATATTTGATCTTTCCTCAAATGAATTTTAAAAATATTCATTAACTTTTTCATTTTAATACATATTCTTAAAATTATTATTTAATTTAAAACTTTGTTTCATTGTTTTGTTTTATTTTACAATAAAAAATTGAATATAAGTGTTTCTTTTAAATTAATCTACAAAACTGATATACTAAATATGTTTTCAAATGGGTAAAAAGCGCTCGAAGCGCCACCCATGGTACAAATTGGCATCTTACAATTTTAGTATATTAATGGATCATAGTATAAACACAACTTAAATTATCTGTATTAATTTTGAAATTTATTCAATTTTGATTATCTAAAATAAATTATATTTTAAGGGAGATTCTATGTTTCAAGTTCTTTTCAGTTGCTAAAATTTTAATGTGGCTGCAGTCAACTTTATTGAAATATTACGACATGCACTTTTTTGAAGTGTCTTCCTATTCTTAAGCAACTGAGCCGTCTGTCCAACGTATACCATAGATTCATAGAACATCTATCATCAAGAATGAAATAAACAGCGTCGCTTTTATAATTTATAATTTTGGGTGCCTTATAGGTATTTAGGATTATTAAAATTTTTTGACTGTATGAGAATCAAATTTAACAGCACAAGTTGGTAAATCTTTGCAATGCTTAATAATTAGTTCAGATGAACTATCTATACATATATTGTAAGTTTCTATAACAGATGTCAATATTAGTAACTCGATTTCTTTAATGGTTTATGATTAAAAATAATTTTATTCAGAAGTGAACGTAAAATTTTTAAGTTGTTTTAAATGAACGTTTTATTGCAAGTTTTAAAGAATTTAGATTTCAAATCAGGAGCCAAATTTCCTTTTATTTATCATTCTCTTGACGATGTTATTTCCTCTATCATATATAGCTCCAAAAATATAAACACGGACGGGCTTTATAGACACCTTATAGAAGGAAAATGTGTTTTGTTCATACTGTAACGTTCTTTTTTAATTACTGGTATTTTTAATGAATTTTGGTATTTCAAATTGAATTATTTGCATTACACCTTTTAACTGAGAGATATTTAGTTGTAAAATTCCTAAATTTGTTCTTAAGTAAAAATATGAATGTAACATTGCAACAGAGTACGCCCCTGTGTTTTGATTATGCAGGTGAAACCGTCTCAGATTGAATATTCCTGCTCGACGACGCGATTCTTCTAGAGTCAATGTTAGATTATTGTTGGTCATAAGCGGTTGTCTAAACCGCTGCACTCAATTTATTAAAATGGTGTGTGACATTATTTGTTAGTTTTATTTCTTTGATTGTACCGTGCCGTGGTTATGTTATCACGGGTAAGTTTGCTTTCGGATTAATTAAGATCATAATTAATTTTCAATCGTTACTTATAGCAAAATCCGGTGGGACTTGATAATGTGGTTGTCCTAAATGTATAAAGTATAGAAACACACCAACTGTTATATTCACGAATGAAGATTGGAATAAAGAAACAATTAGTCTTGGCGTTATGAATTTGGGTAGTTCCGCTAAAACGCAATAAGTTGGCGGGCTTCAACCGGGAAAGGCTAAATCCGGTGAACAATTAAAGCAGACATCATCTAATGTTCCACTCTTTTATATGAAATCCAAGTGAGGTTGTCTTTGTTAGTTGCTGTACGTCACATACAGTTTTTCTCCGATAACCGCAAAGCATGTTACAAATTGATGCCATTTGCTATTTAAAAAATAATATAATATAAATTATTAACTTTGAGAATGAAAACCCATTAGTTCAAATTTCATATATTGAACAGCATAAGAAGACAATGTAAATACGAGGATCGCACTGTATGTTCCTGAATGTGGCGACACTGTAAATAATTATTTACAAATGTGAGGTTAGTTTAATGTGTCAATTATTTGTGAATGAGTTTCACCTTATTTGAAGTCGATATCTCGTTTCAGTAAGTTGTGAGGATTTTTTGTAAAGTTAAAGTTCGGCTTAAAATGGAAGTGACACTAGAACATTTTCGTGCCATGATTTTGTATGATCTTCGTTCGGGTTTAACTTTTAATGAATCATTCGCTCGTTTGCAAAATGCATTTGCGGGAACAGCTCCAAGTCGGGCGACCGTGTTTAATTGGTATAAAGATTTCCAACGCGGGAGATCATCGTTTGAGGATAAAAATCGTGAAGGTCGTCCGATTACCGCAACGACTTCAAATCACATTGATGCTGTTCCTCGCATGATTGAAGAAGATCGCTGGGTGACTTACAATGAAATTTGTGCATCCTTTGACATTGGAATGACTGCAATTCAAACAAGTCTTCACACACGTCGAAGTGTGAAAAAAGTGTGTTGTCGCTGAATACCACTTCGTTTAACAGAGCAGCAAAAAAGAGCGAGGGTCGACTGTTCTCTAGAAAACCTAGAACACTATCATGAAGGTACGTCTAAGGTAGTTTACAATACCATTACAGACGACGAAACCTGGATCTACCGCTATGATCAATTACCTAAGCAGCAATCTTCCCAATGGATGTTTCAAAATCAAATATGACCCACAAAAGTGAAACAATCATGAAGTTGTGCTAAAAAAATGACTGCTCCTTTCTTCAGTCGCATTGGTTACATTTGCTTTGTTACTCTTGAGAGTGCTCCGTTGCTCTTGAGAATAAGAAGACAGTTACTGAAAATTGGTATATACTACCATTTGCTTGCCGACTCTGCTCTCAAAAGTGCAGAAAACAAATTGCTCTGCATCATGACAATACGCCGACAGATGCTGCAAAGTTGACAACGGAGTTTCTTCGATCAGCTGGAATCAAGTTAACGTCACATCCACCGTACAGCCCCGATTTAGCTCCATGCGATTTCTTCCTCTTTACGTGCAATCCATTCTTCAACACCAGAGGGCGCTGCAAAGGCATTTGAAGATCATGTTAGCGCAATATCCAAAGAAACCTGGGCTGCCTGTTTTACGGAATGGTTTCAGAGGACGTTAAATTGCGTGAAATGTACAGGATAGTACTTTGAAGGTTATAAATATTGTTTGTTTAAATATGTCTTGTTATTATCCAGTATTCAGAAATATATAGTATAACCCCCGTATAGAGAGAGATCTGCTTCGGATAAAATTCTTAAGTAATGTTTTTCGCTACATTTAAGTAGAATATTTTCTTTTGATAAAATTTAATTCAATTTAAAGTAAATAATTGCGGTTGTTTATGAGTTAAAAATAAGTTGTTCCTGCTCAAGCTTTATTATAGCACAGCTGTATAAGAATTTACTTTCACAAATTATAAAATAGGATTTGTCTTAATATTGTCTAGATTTTAAGTAAGTTATAAATACGAGGTGTGACGTTAAAATTTCTTTTTCGAACGAAAATTCAACGACTATGAGTTAATTTATTGTAATTGCAACCAATCTTTAGGTATTTTATTTAAAGGAAATAGATACAACATTTATTTAAGCTAATAATTCTTAAAATTCCTTTTGAATATTTCATTTCATTATGTTTTACTACAATATACAATTTTTAAAATTTGCATTTTATAGCACCTGTCAAGTTATAAATTTTAGAATATTGATAACAAATAACAACTGTTTCGTCTCCTCTAGTGTATTTGTTGTTAGATGATATATGCCTAACGCTACTGGTTTTATTTATTGTAATTTTGGCTACTACTTTGTTCTCTTAAAGGTAATTCTTGTATTAAAATTTACGACAGCACATCCGATCGAATGTTCAATTGTTGTTATTACGTTTTTAATTTTTTTTGTAGATGGAGAGTGTGAATCAGATTATACTTGTTCTGATGACTTAGACGCACATCCTCAATGTTTACCATCTTCTGAAGAAGAAGTTGAGAATAATTTTGATCATTACGAATATGAGGGGGTAGATGAGCCAGTTATTAGAAGAACTGCCACTCAAACCGAGATCACACGACCGTCATCTTTGCAGGTTGAGCTTGAAGCAGGAGCTTAAAATTTTGAGGAGAAAAGGAGCATTTCATTGACGAACCAGGAGAATTTCCGACAATCTGATGAAGACTCAGACAATGAAGTTCCTCTTCCCACGTGGAAAATTTTTACTGGGAACTATGCTGCCTTCTTTTTTATGGGTCCATCGGGTGTGAACCCAAATTATGCAACTGCTCTCGTTAATACCGCCCTGTTGAGTTCTATTCCGTTTTTGTGACAAACGATCTGTTTGATAACATGGCATTCCAAACAAGTCTATATGCCACGCAGAAATTGATTGGCATTTATGATGTTGGGTCAAAATCCACATTGCATAAGTGGACACCAGCAGATAGATCGGAAATGAAGAAGTTTGTTGGACTTTTAAGCTACATGGAAATGGTAAGAATGAATTCCTTGAGGGATTACTGGAGTAAAAATCGCTTCTACAAAAATGAAATTGCGCCATCAACCATGACGCAATCGTTTTGAGTTTCTTCTGCAAATGTAGCATTTTGCTGATAATTTTCAGTGTCCAGAAGGAGACAGGCTTCATAAAGTTTAGTGCCTTGTCGATACTCTATTGGCAAAATATCCAGAAATATTTACACCTGGCGAAGTTATTTGTATAGATGAGACTCTGGTATTTTATCAGGATAGGCTAATTATGAAACAGTGTATTCCCAAAAGTCCCACAAATGTGGAAAAAAAATTTTCAAGTTGTGCTGCGATAACGGATTTACGTATAACCTCAAAATATGTGCTGGAAAGGAGAGAAACAATAAGCAATCTGTGCCAACATCAGTCGTACTCCATCTCTCTGAAAAGTTGTTGGACATGGGACGCACTATTGTAACTGACATTTTCTATACTAGTTTAGAGCTTGCCAATGTTCTGTTTGATAGAAAAACTCACCTGTGGGGAACATTGGGTTCAAACAGGCGAGGAAATCCTTTACAAGTGACTGGGAAAAAACTGAAAAGGGGGGAACGCATGCCCTTAGAAGTCAGCGCGGTATTTATATTATCAAATGGTATGACAAAAGAGACGTCCTCATTCTCTCAACGAAAGATACAGGCGATATAACTGAATTACACAGACATAGTGGAAATGTCAACAAACCTAAAGCTATTATTGATTACAATGCTGGAAAATCATCAATAGATATCTCCGATCAAATGTCAAGTTATAGCACTGCTTTACGCAGAACACTGAAATGGTATCGAAAGATAGCAATTGAATTGTTACTTGGTACCACCATCGTAAATACTCATTTTATCTATAAAAAATTACTAAAAACGGCGTTTCAATCACTCAATTTAGGGAAAACGTTATTGAGGGGCTATTGGCGGAGAAAAAATGAATTGCAAGAAAATCGCCCCAATAATATTATCAACAGAGGAAAAAACCTAAATCGGCACATATATTTGACAGAAAACCTGGACAGGTAAGAGACAATAGAAAATACTGTTGAGGATATTACCAAAAGAAGCAAAGAGGTTTGGTTGGAAAAAATAAAGTGAAAAAAGTGACGAAGTTTTGGAAAGATTGTGTTGGCATGTCTCATTTTTGCATTGACTGTTTTAATATTGAACACAAAAATTAATAATTATTACTCTTTGTTTTAGAATTTATTACATCATTTTATAACAAATTACAAAGCAATACATTTTTATCATATAATTTGGTCTTTTATTGCTTATGTGATTTGGTGGAAGCACAGAATTTTTTTGGTTTAATCAAACGTCGTCACTAGCGGCCACGGTATATTAATTCAATACATGTATTGGCGGTCACAATTCTACAAGTGCACTTTTACGTGAGCGTACATCGGTATCCGCCTTTGCCTGGACGGTCGTATCAAAATAGTCACTGGTGTCCGCCGTGGCGCTCAACCTGTTAAGGACTCGGTTTATTTCCAATTCTCTTGCATTTTACATTATTGCTTATAATCCTTTAATATTTGACAACATCCAAATAGTTGCTTCTTCATACTCTAAAAATGTTATTTAAAATTATACAATTTTAAAATAGATTTTAAAGTATAAAATATGTTGTTAATAAATTCAAATCACCCATAAAAGATTTTAGCCAATTTTCAACACTTAATAAAGGAAAAGTAACTTCTTATTTCTTAAATAAGCTCATTTCAATACCTTAATTTGAACTAATAACTAAGTAGTTTTAATAACTTCGAAAAATATATATGCTACCGTCTTATCAATAAAATAAACCGTTTATATTTAAATTCGTGGTGTATTCAAAGAATCTTCTCGTAACTTCTAATATTTTAGATATATTAAATAATCGATAAGTAAATAAGTAATTGTGTTTACAAAGGCACTTTAGGAGAGTGCGTTGATGCATAAACAAAGTATCTGTGATTCACATTTCACTGAACCTTCTCTAGAGTTAAAATTAACGATGTCTACTATTGATTGCGTTTTACCCCTAACAGCCTAGTAACTTTTTCATTTGAAAAGTTTTATTGTGTAGAAGTGGGTATAAAGAAGTAAGTAGGTATATGTCGATTATACAATGAAAAGTATTTCTTAATTGTTTTTTGTTTTCTTTGATATTAAAGTGTTTGTAACTGTTTTACTGAAATAATCCAAATTAGATTAATGTAGGATGACTAATGGTCGCAAATGGCCATACATTTATCTTCTTTATGCAAATTCCATTACAAAAAGTGTTCAAAGTAAAATTTAACATAAGCAGAACTTGATCTTTTTTATCATTATCAAAAATTTTGTAAAATAGTTCTGTTATTTTTCATCCATAAGTATTGGAGCTAGTTTTCAGAAATGTTACATATCAGATAAAGCTTACTATTGAAGTAATTTGTTTTCAAATAAGTAAATAATACAAAACAGTAAAATTCTGTAAATATTTATATCAACAACATTTTATTGAACAAGTAAAAACACAACACATAAATTAAAAATTAAAAGTTGCAATTAAACGTAGTTAGTTATTTTGAGTATAGAAGTATAGATGTTTCTACAACTCCATGGCGATAGTTTCGGGATCTAGTCTTTGAGTGATTTTAAGTTAAAAATATCGCATACACATGTCCGTAAATCGATAGTTAAAGTGTTACGGGCAATATTGAAATTATCATAGCAAACGGATAAAATTAGTGTAATTAAATGTTGAAATCAATTGTTGAAAATGTCCTCCCGCTACACTGCTGCAATACACATTGCAGCTCTCCTTGTAATTGAAGAAGTACCTCTTGGAACAGTGTTAGGGTCGGAACGCACTGTTGCCACTGCAACCATAATTTTATTAATCAATTAATCTCCAGATTGAGATTCTTCGGAGTAGACTATATTCTTCATCTGCTCCCAGAAATAATAGTTGAGAGGCGTTATGTCTGTTGACCAAGCTTATGAGCGAGCCGAAACTATTCTTCCAATCCACCGGTTGGTAAAGTTATTATTTTAGAAACCTAGTTGTGTTTGTGTTCACAAAACTGTGAATGTATGAAAACAGGGGTACATTTAGTTAAATACTTGCCAGCCAAATACTGCAATTTTTTTCTCATCTTTGGTTGGATGATAAGGTTTCATTTTCATAATCAGGACAATTTGACAACCTCTTGTAAGTCCCAAAGAGTAAAATGAAATGGAAAATTTGCATTGGTCTATGGTGGCTTTTGTCACTACTAATTTTAAATAAAATTGGTATCCATATCGCTAAGGGGCCACGCTCAAATAGCTGGCATATCCAGCCACGTATGGGATAACTTTGCCAGTTCCCAAGCCTGTATGGGTTTCTGATAGATTTTCAAACCTATTGGGCACTTAGCTGATGATTCTAAGCCTCTTATATGGGTTTCTTTAAGGTTCCAAAGTCTATTGACATTACTCTTCCAAGGTTCGTAATACACCCACAAGGAGACCTTGTGCAAGTATTATAGGTACCCAAGCCCTTAGATTACTTTGCCGAGGTTCTTAACCCTCTTGTGGGTGTCTTTATGGTTTCCAAGCTGAAATGCTAGTATTAATAAAATAGCAGAAAATTGGAATTGCATTGATTTAAATTTATCATCAATTTTTTGAACGACTGTGTCTGGGAAGTTGTACTGTCGACCCGATGATGTTGCAGAAGGCACATGAAGATTTGTTATAATGTGTAGATCAGGGATCCAGAATGTGTCTTTTCAACTTGGCCAATGAAACGAACTGAATGGGCCATGAGGATGCATGAAGTTTATCAGTGCATCATTCTGGTCAATTGAGTATGCTAATCCACCAGCAGTTGTCATATATACACGCAATATACTGTCGCGGTTGCAGTGATGAAACCTCAAATTCTGGAGGATCATCAGTTAATTCTGCAATTGTGGCAACAAAAGACATCACATCTACAGACATCCTTTTCACTTGAATTTTTCGCAAATCAATTGGAATGAACTGGTGATTTTATTTTGTTCCAGCAATTCTGGAATCTGAAGCAAATCTTTCTTCCTGAGAAGATATGGCTGTTTCAATTTCAGCCTTCGCAAAAAAAATGAATTGAATTTTTTTAAAGTTTTGTTCGCAAAATATATAAAAATCAAGAGGTGTGAGGATTTGATATTATTTTAGGCGCTATAAGGTAGCCCTTACAGCCAATCATTTCACAGTACCTCCAATTCCATTACAAACTGATTTTCCATGGCTCGTTACAAAAAAGTTTCACTTAGCATTTACACCAAAATCTTCGTGATGATAGCATAAATTAATAAAATTTTTGAAATTTTTGTACTGAGCTGCAAATCCATCACTGAAATACACGATTTTTTTGCAGATTGGCTACATGTTGCTTCAGTAATTCCGAGCTTTTCTCAAAAATACATGAACAGCAATTGTGCCATGCCTCAAGCTACATGCTATGCAAAAATTTTTGCATTGTATTTGTCCATTTTCGACAAAGCACACGACAAAGGGATGCACAGTTGCTTGACAGTTGTCGCAATGAAAACCTTGAACATCATCTTGGACAACAAATGAGTAAATCTCAGCAAAATCAAGTAGTATCACTACTTCGCCTGGCTTCAGGTTTTCTTTCAGGTGTTCTATATGGTTTAACTGATTTGTAATGACAGCTTTGCATGAGAAACTTTACTAAATAATTTTAGACAGTTAAGGCAAAAGCAATCCTGCAAAATTAATATTTTGTACTTCTTTATAATGATAGCTAATAAACTATAGATCAGGTGTCCTTCCTCAGATATAGAAGCTTAAAGATCGCTTAAATTTGAAGCGAAAGTTTTTTATGTCAACTTTACCCTCTATTATGTTAAAAACCATGACAGCAAAAGAGCTAAAACTTGCAATTTCTATCAACAAGCTACTATACAACAAAATGACAAAAGAAGAGCTTCCTAATTCAACCACATGAAAAGATATAGCTATATAAATCTGAGAAAAATTTTGCCGCAACAAATTTATTGAAGACTTTGAGTGCCCCTTGTTGCACAGCTAATCAATCAATTGGCCTGAAATTTGCAAAATTTAAATCATATAGCCCGCTAAACAATCCTGCAAAATTTCAAACTTTTTACATACCTTTTCATTGAATTACAGTCCTGCAAAGATCGCAAAAAGTTTAGAGATGTCGCCGAAATATTTGGACAGCTGCCACTTAAGGGGATATTGCTCATCAAGTATTAAAAATTGTAACCTAAAAATTTGTGAAATTTCCTTTGATCGTTTATGAAACCTACATACCAAATTTGAAAAAAATCTTACATGGAAATACCCTCCTATAAAGTAGATATTAATGAGGCCACATCAAATATTCAGCGAAAAGCGTTGGTGAAAACGAGTCTCCATGGTTTCACAATGATTTTCAGGTTCCCATGAATATGAATGTTATGTATCTGTAATTACGTTTCTTGTAGAAGACGCTTCATCGAAAAAAAGAATTTACTCACGAAGCTGTTGGTGCAATTATCCAATGACAAAATTCAACACGAGCTGCTTGGGCAGATCAAATATGATACATATGCAAACCAAAATTATGTAGTGTTTTCCACACTTTTATTCGGCTATCACCAGTACGATTTGATACTTTCCGTATGCTAATAGCAGGGCTGGCTTCGATCATGTTAGGCATAGCTTCCTGTTCGGCAAGTTTTTGCTGTATGGGATGGGAAAGTATGTGCTTCCCATGACGATGAGATATTTTTTGAGCAGGAAAGCTCCGACGATATCCTTCCACAGTATTCATAAAAAAAATGAATATCTGCATATTCTTGGTTTAAATATGTTGTTATTAGTAAATTTACACAAATGAACACAAAAAAAAACTACAACAAAGAAGAACAGTTATAATTGCTAAAATTACTTAATGTGAAACTATCACTTCTGAACGTTACAAAATAATAATACACCTCTGCTTACGTGATTTCTGTACAATTAATCTAACACAATTTTTCATCTGATAATTTTAATATCCCCGATATTTCTTTAGCTATCGGGTTACAAGCGCACGTGCATAGGGTAGTTTTGGCTTATAATGACCCAAAAAATACGCGTTCAAGCTATGGACATCGAGTCTCGGAATACCCTTTATAGTCAGTCACCTTAAACTAAAAATACCAAACATATTTTAATTTTGTCCAAATTTTGTAGGGAAGTGGCCATTTATCTTTGTGTACTTTACCATAGATACGACGACCAGTGGATAATTTCGCATATGTCACTGTCATTTAAAGTTGCAAATTGGGCATAGTAATGGAATTGTCGCAAAGTGGTTATGTGAAATGTATTTCACACGCTATAGTAACGTTGATGATATTTATTCAGAAGTTAGCAGACGGAATAGGGTGTATAAAAGTAATTAAGATACGTTCATATGCAGTAGGTAAGCAACTACAGTGGAATATGCTTATAACGTAACTGGGATATGACGTACTTTTGATTTTAACGTGCGCATTTAACTGTCCCCGACCGAATACGTATGTTTTTTCCCCGATATAGCGTACTGTATATTCAATATTGTCATCTAGTTAATTATCAAATTCCGGTTGTAAGGTACGAATGACCTTATTACAGAACGGTGGTTCCCCCAATTAGGTATTCGTGTTCTATAGACACGATCACTAGCGGCTCCATTGCCGGGCGTTCCTAGTAATTCGCAGGAAGATTTTCTACTAAACAGACCTAGCTTAGACGGCAGTTTTAATTTGATCGTTTTATTGCAATGTTTTTCGTTAAAATGGCAGATCGAGTTAAAACTTCGACTCAACGAAAGTTTATTACAATTAAAGAGAAGATTGAGATTATTTAAATTATTGAGAATGGCGCCAGCAAAGCCGAAGTGGCTCCAAGAAAAAAGCTGGCAAATACAACAGTTTTTACCATTTGGAACAATCGGATTAAATTAAACAAGCAAGTGACAATAAATCACACAAATTAGAAAAATTAGAAATCCCTTACGACAAGACGTAGATCAAGCACATCTATGATGGTTTGAGATGCGAAGGTCCGAAAATATTTCAATAAGTGGTGCAGTGCTGAAGGCAAAAGCGGTAAATTTAGCCAGAGGATTGCAGCGTGACGATTTTAGATGTTCGACAGGTTGGCTTGAACGTTTTAAAGTTCGTCATAACATAAACATTGGAAAAGTGTCTGGTGGAGCAGGTGATGTGAACAAAGAAGCTGTATTGAGTTGATTAAAGGTCAAGTGGCCCGGTATTGCAAGAAATTGCAGCTGTGACGATATTTTTAATGGTGACGAGACCAGACTATTTTTTAAGATTACTCCAGGTCGAATCCTTAAATTTAGGGGAGAGGAGTGTATGCGAAGGAAGCAATTTAAGTTGAGATACACTGTTTGGGTCTGTGCAAATATGAAGGGTAGTGAAAAATGCAAACTTCTCGTTATTGGCAAATATGAAAAATGTGAAACATACCTGTCATCTATAAATCAAACAAGCGCGAATGGATGGCTTCAGCCATTTTTGAAAATTATTTGAAGGATTGGGATGAAAAATTAAGAAGTCAAAATAGAAAAATATTGTTTCTAGTTGATAGTTGTGCAACACATTCAAAAATCGTAAATCTTACAAATATGAGATTAGTATTTTTGCCACCAAATTGCACTTCAGTCTTGCAGCCAATGGATCAAGGAATAATTAAGTGTCTTAAGACATACTATCGTAGAAAGTTTATGTTTCGTCTGATTAAATCATTGGATAGTAAAAAAACCTTTCAACATAACGATTTTAGACTCAGTGAAATTAATTGCGCAATCCTGGAACGAAGTTTCGTTGACAACTATTAAAAACCGTTTTCGACATGCTGGTCTGACACATCAATCCATATACGAATTTGTTACAGACGATAAACTACCTTTGGTCCAGTGGTTAGAGAAATACAAAAATAATTATAAAGAAGCTGTCGACGATGATGATTGGGAGGTTCCTCTTAGTGATTGGATACGCAGTCGCCATCAAGATCCAACCAATACAGAAATGTATCTTCTTGAGTTGGATAATCTTCCAGCAGCCGAGCCGTTAACGGTAAATGATATTATTGTTGAAGTTTCACAGCTAAACGAAACATTACATGCTCCTCATAGTTCTGATATCCAAAGTAACAATCATGTCCCACAGGATGAATATCCATTGCCAAGATATTCTGAAGCTCTTTTTGCTACTAAGACTGTTACAAGGTTTCTACAATCTACTGACAGTGTGCCAGATGACATTGTGCAAGCGTCTTTGAAGATTGAGAACTACGTCAAATGTATGAGTTTAAAAAATGCATGTAAACAAACAAAGATATAAATTTTCTTACCGGTAAGTAATATTTTTATGCCTAATTTTGATATAACATGTGTTATTTTTAATATTAGGTCTAGCAGTTTCCTTTGAAATTTATTCTTAATTTAGTTCCTTTTCTAGTTTGTTCAATCCTACATTTGACCTAAATAAAAATTTTCATTTTATATTATGTACTTTTTATAGTATACCTCCAGTTATAGAGTACGGATTTCTTGGTCCCTAGAGGGTACCTAGTAACCGGTGTCCACTGTATATCAAATTGTTGAAATCTATAAATTGTTTTGAATATATTAGACTTCATTGATGATAAACAATTGATACGTAGATTATCCACAATATAAAAAAGTAATAAGGTTAATACATCTGATTTTAATTTCTAACAAGAAACACATTGAACCGCAGTCTTCTGAAGAGCCAAAAGGCATGTATTACCATAGATTTTTTAATTTTAATAGTAAATAGTAATTAGTAAAACGAAATATGTAAACATGCACCAAAAACTTTTAATAATTGCCACCAAATCGTTTTAACAAATAAATGGTCGCCGGAAAAGTACAGTATATAACACGTGGTGATTGGATATCACACACTCGCCTAGGGCTCGTGTCTCAAACTTCACACTCGTGTGAAAATTCAACTTTCAGCACTAGTTGTACAATATACTATTGTAGGGTTTCAAAATCGCGTTTATTTTAAACAGGCTCTTGTTAATAATTTTTTATATACCCATTTTTAATAACTTAACAGTTTAATAATATAAATTAGAAGGACTGTAACTTTGTTATTCATTAACCTTCAGTATTTTTGCCGCATTTGAAATATTATAAATTTTATTAATTATTTATAGTGTACCTAATTTTTAATTATAACTGCGTTTTATCATAATTATTAAAAAGTACAAAGGGAAGGACATTAGAATTATAATACAATTGAAGTGATTTGAGAGCGTTACGTTACGCTGTATTTATAATTAGACTTGAAATTGGCTGAAAGCTAAAACGTCATAAAAAAACACGACCTTAATTATCTCTCTGATTAAGGAGGCATCTCCAAAGTCGTCAGCAACTCGATAACGAGTGTAACCACATGTTACCTAAATCCGATTTAAAGCCCTAGAATTTACTGCTGAAAGCTTCCATTACCATTACTTGTTTTTAGCTTACAATATTGTTTGAATTAATCGTTATGGTTGTTATAAATAGAATTATCCAAAATCATATAAATGGCTGTGATTTTTTGGAATTACATTATTAGTAAACAATTCTGACTATTTACCGATTTATATAAATATTCAATTTCAAATGGTTTCCAAATGTTTGCAGCTTTTTTTGCTTTATTATGTTTTGTTTTTGAGACTAATTCGAAATTGAAACATAAGCATTTCATACATTTAATTATTTATATTTGATAACCGAAAGTGATCAAAACCTCATTAAAAATATTATTGTGAGATTAAACACATGAAATATGCATATCAATTTGTTTAATGCATGAAACACAAATCATTTTGAAATCGAGACCACTGATGCTCGATACATATAATTTACAAGATATGTATATTAACAACACATTATAAGAGGCGTTTCTGTAAAAAAATTCGTACTAAAAATTTGTTGCATCTACTAAACCCGTACGCAAGGAATCCAAAAACGACAGGGGTTTGCGGTCGACCAGTTTAGAAGGATAATTTGTACTGATAATTCCTTCAAAATTTTACCTTGCAATTTATCGCAATACACCAATTCAACATAAACCATTACATACTTAAAGTTCAAGTTTAATATTAATCTATCCAATACAAGTACTCTAGAAAGCCAGTTATATTTGTAAAGTAGGGATAATTAATAACTAACCAAATTTTAAGGTAATGTCAACTATTTACATCTTAACCTACAAAAACAATTGAAATAGTAAGATATTATTTGTTTTATTACTTAAGATACGATAAAATATGAAATACTAATGCTTAAGTAAAATTTTGATGTTAGAGTGCAATTATAGTACAAGATAACAAAATATTGGGCAGCATATTTTGCTTCGGTTTCTAAAAAACCTTCTAGTATTTTAGATAGATCAATATACAAAATATACATATTTTAACAGACTTTAGTAATCGTTCTTTAACTTATTACTTTGGTAAAAGTAACTGCTAATAAACATTTTCAGACCAATAGATTTGTTTGTTTATTTGTTTTGTGGTTGAAACTTTAGAATGTGAATATTTCCTTGGCTCTTTTGAACTAGAGGTATCATATGGAAATTTCACCACGCCTACTATTTTGACGAAACTGGAGGAGTTACATCGCCAGTTGGGTTTTTAAACGTGCCAGACATCACATTGGCACAGGACCTACGATAAAATCGTAGGTCCTCGGATAAAGAACTAAAAGTTCTTTATCCGAGATCAATGTATGGTTTTTAAATTTTTCATCCCTAAAAAATTTACAGACTCGATCTGGTTTGAACCCGCGTCCCTTGGATGTAGAACCAAACATGCTAATGAGTACACCAATCGAGGCCGGCAGACTAATATATTAATCGCTTTGTTAATTATAGATTTCTAAATAATATACATACTTTATTGTGATTAGTAATGCAGTGGTATTTTAAATTATGACTGGTGTATAGGCTATTGGTTTAGAAATATATTTCGAATATGTCACATTTAGCACAGAAACATTTACAGACCAACAGAATAACGGTAACACCAAAGAAAGGGTGATTTTTTAAAGTATTTTTTAATTCTCTAATGGTTACTAATTTCCGAACGGCCCTCGTAATATAATTTACCTTAAGAAATTTTATGAGCTGCATTACGTAAATATTTCTTTTATCTTTAACCTCAAAAATGTTTAGGAGTTACTGATAACTACGCAAACCTCTTCATATTGAATTTAGCGATTTTTGTTCATATTTCATTTTACTTTTTATAGATTTATAATCCTTTTATTACAATTTTTATTTTGTGTATCTTTATATATTTGCTAATTATTACTGACTTGTTAATAAATTATTATATTTAATTTTGTCGTATTTTTCTATGTTATAAATAGTAATCTTTTAACAAAAGAAATGGGTAAGCAGATTATTTGTTGGCTGAGATGCATGGCGAAGGACCATAAGCTACAAAAATTTAGATGTTGTACGAATGACACTAAAATTAAAATAAAAGCAAATAAATCGACAGAAAGTCCTGGTAGAATTATTTCTATTAATTGGTCAATTGACGGTGGCGATGATGGTAATAATGCTGTATGCGATTTAATATTTAGAATATCGTGCGTAATTACACTAAGTGTTAATATTTGCTTTAATGTAAGTTCATCTAAAGTTTTTGTCATTTTCTGTTTAAAATGTGTTTTTATACACCAATAAATGTAAGTAGAAGGTAGAAGGTGATCAAATGTAAAGGCCGGTCGCTAGAATTCCCAGTATTTACGTTTCCAACATTCATTTCAATGTGCAAAGATTCTGATCCACCGGGCAAAGTAGGAAATCGGCAACTACTGCAAGACGTAACCGACTTATAGTATTAAATTGTGACGTTTCCCGCGAAACCGTACTAATATCGCGAAACCCGATCTAATAGAGTTCCGAGATTTCTAGACGTTTTCGCTATATTAGTGATTCCGGAAGTGAAACAATTAAGACAAAACAAACTTTAGGAAAGTGTTAAATACCGCGCGCGAGTGTATAGCTCTAGTTTAATTGCAAACGAAACAATTGCTTAATTAAAAGCTGTTATAGAACATGCTATAAGTTATTTGAGTTGATTAGATAGTAGACAAAGAAAAACGTCGAAATCCATATTCGCTGGATAAAGAACTCGAATATGAATTTAACTATAAATAAGACGCTTTTGCGAATTGAAAATCACTTTTTGTATGAGACTCAATACGGGATATTGCCTCGCGCATTAACCGTAAAAGATTTTCGGTAAAGCTAAGTTATTTTGTTATTAAAGTTTGCAGCTATCTTTACGTGATGTCTTCTGGACTCGCCAAGACTTCTAAAATCCTGAATACCGTTCAATTTAATAATAAGTAAAAAAGCGATGCATGCTAGAGATTCCAGAACAATGCTCTGTCTCGAGTTGCTCTGTAACGAAGGCAAACCGAAGTGCAGAAAAATATAACCTCAGGAATCCTCGTAACCGAGTAAATCAAACTGAGTTGTCACCGGGTGTAGACGTTCTTTTCTTTGCTCTCTGTTTGAATCGTTATTACCGCAACTTAGGCCCCTTTTGCTTGCAGGGGTGGGTCGGTTTCGGTTCTGACAGGTCAGTTGATTGTTCATATCGTGTTAGTGTTATCGCAACGTGATCAGCTTCTCTAGTTATTGTAGCGTATTGTTTCTTCGCGTTTTATGTGTATTCGAGCCTGCACAGTAAGTATTTATGAACTTTACTTTCATTCTTTTATATTATTCAAGGCTTAATAGGCCATACTAATTATTATTTGACCATACGCCACGTGTTAATAGCAACGCATACGTGTCAAAACAACTGACGTCGGTCGCCAGGTGGCGAGTTCTCATTGGTCAGCTCTAGACCAATTATATACCACCCAGTCTCTTAACGCTTGCCATTGGTTAGTCATTGACCTATTGTATTCTTGGTTTGGTTGGTTGCCACGCCCCTTGCTGAAATGAGCGGCCAAGGCGAAGACGGTGCGGGAGGCATCACCGAGGCTGAGGTTGCCAAGAGGTCCATTAAGACTGTTAGATCACCTACAGAAGCAATTAGAC
>JAHWXV010454851.1:0-13468 GCA_024586415.1 Phrixothrix hirtus
GTTATTTTCGCGTTCTCCAACATTATTTTCTGCATGGAAAAACAATAACAGAAACAACCGAAAGCCTGAAAAATATTGTACGTTTTAATGATTTTCGTTGTGGTCGTACAAGCTAACAAAACTGTATAGTATAGTGTTGGCAGATTGTCAAGTGAAAGTACATAAGATTGTGGAGGATTTCAACTTGTCTATTGGTTCAGTGGTTTAAATTTTATATCATGATTTGGATATGAGAAAGCTTTCTGAAGAATTGGTGCTCCATTTGTTAACAGTGGACGAAAAACGTAATTATTCAACGACTTCGAAGTATGTTTTGAAACTGTTTAAGAGTAATACATCTGAATTTTTGCGTCGGTTAGTTACTTTTGATAAGACTTGGGTTCACCACTATAATTCCGAAACCAAAAATCAATTGCAACAATAGGTAAACGCTGATACAAGTGTATTGAAGAAGGCAACAATGGTGTCATAGACTGCTAAAGTCATAGAAACTGTTTTTTGGAATGATTGTGGAAAAGCTTTTATTGGCTACCTTCAAAAAGGTAGAATAATAAAAGGAGAGTATTATTCAGAAAATTGGTCAAATTTGGTAAATAAATATTTTGTTTCGCCTCTAAAATGCACCAATACATTCTTTAGCGTTTCAAAATTCACCCTACCGAGTTCCTTTTGACTATTTTTTATTCCCAAGCATGAAAACGTGACTTTCCGGCAAAAATGTACATCCAATGAGGAAGTCATTTTGATGAATCTGATGAATCTCATTTTGCTGAAGACATTGAACGTCTTGAATATCGTCGGAATAAATGTATTTGGTTGGAGGTGGACTATGTTAAAGAATAAATTGTTATTACACCGAAAAAACAACTGCAAGTTTCATTTTACCTGACTTATCTAACTACTATCGTAGACTAATAATTACCAATTTTTCTTTAAAACTAATTTTCTCTAAAATATTTGATAAGTGGACTTTATTCTTGTATTAATCAGAGATTGAAACCAAAATCTATTCACACATACTGAATATTGAATTTCTGAGCACCAAGTGATGGATTCCCTTATTAGATTTGTCCCTTAATTGAGTATATATAATATTACTAACATTTACTGCTACCAAACAAATAAATTTAAAATTAAGTACCGATTTTTAGTTTGTCTACTTTACATTGCCAAATATATTCAGGTATTATCCTGGAAGTACACTTCTCAATTTTAACGTACAATGAGTTTATTATACTAGTAATAATATTAATAACGAATTTTGCTAGTTTATGCAAATATAAACATTACAAATATTAACCTGGTTTTAATATGCATTGAATTGTTCAGACCACTAACCGCTTAATACGTTTATGTATATACAAATATTTAAGTGTTAATTTTTCTTGTCTACCTAAACCCTAAAAATCACTTTCCCTATTTTTTTGCTTTATTCATATTTATTTTACACAGTTAAGAAAGTATGCCCCGTACCTACTTCTATAATACAATCTTATAATATGAAAAACTGATAAAGTACATAAATTTCAAAAGTTTAAAATCAGGAAATTGTTTTTCACTACAAAAATCCCTTGACTAGATTCTGAAAGAGAAAGAAATTCTTGAAGGTGCAAAGCTAGACTTCGTTTTGCATAGGAAGTACTAAATGATGTAATACTTAATTATCTCGGTTTTATATTTTTCTTTGAATTATTGAGGAGTTATAATATCTGATAACGACAAAATACAGAAGCTTCTGTATTTTAACATTTGCCATAAGGTGGTTACAATTTTGCAATATAACTGGAAAACTAATCTTAAAATGTGGCAGGTAAATATGACATCACGTCTCATTAGGTGCGATATCTTGGAGTTGTTTGAGAAATAAATGTTTTTTTCTAGTTATATTTTCAAACTTTGCATTTCAGTGGAATTACTTTCTTATTTGTTTTACTAAATTTAATTTGTTGTAACTTTTTAAATGATTGCAAAACCAATTGTATGGAGATTGTTTTTTGAGTTTATTCAGTATAGTAATAAAATATTCTAATTTCTGAGTATAGTAAATATCATAAATTACAAATTTTATAAATTATTATTGGAGTGACCTAAAAAATGATGTTCTAAAGTTAGTTATTATAACAATTGACTAACAATAAGTAATTTTCAAGTTATCAATATAATCGATTTGTGTAATCTTTAATAATTATTAATGATGTTTATCTGTTTTTATATAAGTGGTTAATTGTTTCAATTAGTTATCTATTACAATGAAGTTTGTGGTTGCTCTAGGTCTTATTATCACAAACACAGTTATTGTTCATTCCTATAATGAGGTATAAAGATAGTGGTTTTTTCGTACATATTTTAATATCAATAATATTATGATTACAGTCACCAGATACTCTGATTGAAGATTTACCAGGTAATTATAATTTGCTATATTAATTTTCCTAGATGTTAGAAGATATTAGAAATAAAGCACAATGTTTAATAGATGAAGACATCCGTATCGTAAATGGTCAATTTGCTTCTCCTGGACAATTTCCATGGCAAATTCTTAGCAGATATGCAGCTGGAGATAAAAATTCTCTATGTGGTGGTACATTAATTTGCGATAGTTGGATTCTTACTGCCGCTCATTGTGTTAAGGGGTAATATAGAATATAAAACTACAAACTGCAGTGTTATTGATAATCAGTGTTTTAGTGGATCCCAATTTAAAATATATTTAGGATCAGTAAATTACACACAAACTGAGGAACCTGGGCGAGTTATTCTAGACGGAATTAGTGCTTTATATCACCCAAGCTATAACCCATCAAATTTAAATCATGACATTGCACTTATACAATTAAGTCAACGTGTTAAATACACCAGTGAGTAACTTCAAATTTCCAAAGTTATTAGTATAAATATACTTTAATTATAGACAAGATTCGGCCCATTCCATTGGATGATCGATATCTTGACGCTAAAGTTTCTGTCACAGTTAGTGGCTGGGGAAAAACTAAAGATAGTAAGTTGATTTCTTAACAAAATTATTTTATTCTAGAAATAAAACCGAACCAAAAATTATTTTACCAATATACAGAGTGGTCATAATAATTGACATGAAATATTTCCATTGCTCTAGGAACATTAAAATGTTTTAATTACGAAAATCGTATACCAAGGTGGCCATAATATACTAAAAATAGTTTACTTCATTTTGTAAGCCGCATACTATACTTATGTCCTTATTTTAATGATTTATGCTATAGTGTTATTTGACATTAAACAAGAAGTGCTTGTGTCATTGTTAAATATTTATTAATGTGATTAGGTTTGTTACGTCCCCAATAACAGCCCAAAATTAGCATAACACATAAATAGCTAGATTTAAAGGCATAATAGAGATTTCGGTGAATTAGGTCGACTGAGGTCAAGAAGATTGTGCAGATTCAGATAAAAATCAAGTCATTAATCAAAACTAGTCTTAAAACGTGACAGAACCACTGAAATAGGCACCTGCTGTTCAATGAGAGTTGAAGGCTAATAGAAAATTCACGAAATAGTTACAAACTAGTCAGGAAATCCTTAACAATAGACCACGCTATGATAAAATAACAACCGTTACCTCTAAGTTTAGATAAAAAAAGATGTGTAAAAGAGAAGCAGATACAGTTGACATATGACGTAAAGTGACCGCTAGTCATTAAAACAAATATTTTAGTTCCATAAAAAGGTTTTAACTTACGTAAAATTCCGATAGAAATAAAATTTGGTACAGACCTTCAAATCATCATTTCAAATTAGATGTCAAAAATCCCCATCAATGTTAAAATGTCAAGAAAACGGGTTTTCGCAAATATCTCTTAAGCGGTAAATTTTATCATACAAATAGTTAACAAACTTGTAAATCATACAATTTTCTACAAAAAGAGTTTATTATCCTATGTCCAAATAATTGTTCGGGAGATATCCCGATTTCAATAAAACGTAAACAGTGCTATGCACTTCTCCCGTGGAAAGATACAACCTAATAACGGCATTTTTAACAAGTGGGTTTTAATTTAAGAATTAGGCATAAAGCTAGTATTTCAAATGAAGAAGATTTTATTAATTATATGGTGGTTTCAATTGTGCTCTCTTTAATTTTTGTTGTATTTTTTTATGTATGATAAGGACTTACTATATAATTTGATAAAAAAAAGTTATTTTTACGATGGAAAAACATAGTATGTCGGGTGTAATTAGTATGTTTCAAAATTTGAAGTCATATTTAGAACAAAATACGAGGTATCTAATTGAAACAGTAAATAATAGGCAAAAACACACTAGACGGATGAAAAATTATGTATTAAATATACATTTAAATATAAATGTGATAACATTTAGCAATTTAATGATGTTTTAGGTAATTTTGGAATATTTTTTTTATGACATAATATTTGAATCAATATTATATACTTTGATTAAGCATTTGAAAGAAGGTCTGCAGAATCTTTCGATGTGGATAAATTTTCTCAGAAGAGTCTCTTTAGTGCTAACTTTCGTGGTACTAATTTATTCCTCTGCATGACTGTCTAACATCTGTCATTGATCAATCAAATTTTGGCTTTAAAAAATCGGAAAATATATAAAATATGTTTCCCGAGCCTTTCCGAAACTCTACTGTTTTTATGTGATTTAGTATTAACAAATTAGTATCTACATTCTTTTTGCGCCTTTGTCGAGCGCCCTCTTTGAAGTTGTAGAAATCTTCATAACTTTTGTGGTGCCGTTGTATAATTTAAAATGGAAAACCTAGTAAAAAAGGATACTACTACATTCAAAACATATCGCTCACTATTACAAACCAATGGAAATACTTAGTAGTACATTTCATCTGGTATTTCCGCTATAAAAATATATACATACGCCTGAACATAAAATAGTAAAGCAGGAATACTTATTTTTTCCATTGAAACCAAGACTTTCTACGTTTTGCCTTGGTAAAGAAGCAAATTTTAGGACTTACTAGAAAATTCCAGGGACTATAAGATTGTTACAACATAAAATATTAACAAAATTCCAATACGAATTAAAATGAAATACTTAATACGTTTGGATAACTTAAAAATCCTTATTTTGAAAAAATGGGACTTACTAGGTTTTACTTTTGCACGGGGGACTTGTTGTTGGTGAAGATATCGATTTTTTAATAATATTGAGTGCACGATACCCTATTGATAGAATAATTTATGTTTTGAAACCAGGAAAAACACAAATACAAACAACGTATTTATCACAAAGGTTGACCTCATATCCTAAGTGAAAAGCTCATATTTTATTTTTACATGCAATAACTCGATTGCGATACTATGTCAGCGCTTTTCAACAGAGGTATAACAAAAGTACTTAAATTATTTGAAAACCGTAATGATTTAATTAAATGATTTGAAGTTTTTACAAACTGAAGATTAAAATTAAGAACCAATGGTTTGGAGCCTGCTCCAGAAATAATGCTGAATACAACCTTTTGTAATTACACAAACGGTTGAAATTATATTATTGTTGATGCAAAAAAGTCGGTTTACTTTGTGCCCGTCTTGCTCCAATGCTGCACCAAATTCAACTAATAATGATGCTTATAATATTAATGTATACGTCTTAGATTTATGCTGCTATTTACTTAGAACAGACAACGGAAATTCAGTAGCAAGAGGAAGGGGACTAAGGCGAAGAACAGGAAAATATAAATTCTGAAATAGAATTTGAATGCAATTAATGATAAAGGCATATTTAAAAATTAATAAATATATGTTCTCCTTCCATAATTAATTACAATGCCATTTCTTTAAATCAAAAGTAATCTATTCTTGTTTATGCAAAACAGATCATGGATTATGACTAGATGCACCAAGTACCCTACCTCCAAGATAGTGCGAAAAAGAGTGCATATTGCAAAAATAAGGATTTTTCAATTTTTTAAATCGTAATATCTCACTATCTATTATTTGTAGCAAAAAAAGTGTAACGATATTTTTTGTAGAAAATAGTATCATCTGCAAATTTAATAATAACTATTTTTACTGGTTAAGAGATATTTAAGAAAAAGAGTATTTTTACCTTTGACCTTGAATAATATGTTTAGCAGGAGCCTAATCGTCATTTGAAATGATAATTTATAGGTATCTACCAAATTTCATCGCTATCAAAACTTTGGCTATGTTTAATGTTTATTTATTAGACTATTTGTCTTGTAGTACGCTATTACACAACTAAAACTTCTTAAACTTCTAAATTGCCTTCTGGAGTTTCACATACCATTAAATAGCACAAATATGAAACATCTAAAGGATGTTTGGAAATCCATCTCCGGCTGGCATTTAGAAACCAAAAAAAAGAAAAACAGTATTTATTATACACAAAAGTGTATGTGTGTGTGTGTGCGTGCGTGAATGCATACGTGAGTGCATGCGTGAATGCATACGTGAGTGCATGCGTGAGTGCATACGTGTATGCGTGCGTGTATGCGAAAGTGCGTGCATGGGTGCGTGTATGAGTGCGTGCATGCGTGTGCGCGCGCCCGCGTGAGTGCGTGTTATCGTGCGTGCGTGCGTGAGTGCATGAGTGCGTGCGTGGGCAAGAAAGAGAGAGAGAGAGAGAGGCTGAACATAGAAGGTGAATTTCAACTGCACATTATTTTTCATCTTGAAAAATACAGATAACCTCGCGACAAGAGCCACAATTACACACTCATTACATAAGCAGCACTGAACGAAATGGCTGACCACATGAGATGGCCAGAGTTATCACGAATACTTCAGGTCATTACAATAAACGGAGATTAACTTCTAAACATCTCTCGTATACAAAAGAACAGAAATTGATAAACTTGATTTAAGTACCTACTAATCTGACTACGCTGCTTTTTTATTTAAAATAATATTGTGAATTGATATATTAACGATACTGGAAACTAACATGTACGTTGCCTAGACCGAATCTGAAATCACTATTTCCAAATTTAAGTTAATATACATTGATTCTGTAAAATAAAAGTAGCCCAGAAATTACAGAATGATATTTGAAAGAACAGCTGTCCATTTATATACATGAGGTAAAAGAAGTAGGCAATCTATTTTAACGATTATTGGTGTACGTATACAAGAGTCGAGGAAGAGGTGACACCAGTTTCTATCAAAACTAGCACCTTAGACTAGCTTCATAATTTCTTCTTCCGATTGAAACAACAGTTAAGGGTTATGCTAAATCAACGAATGTCATTCATCCCAATGTTTGTGTGTGTGTGTGTGTGTGTGTGTGTGTGTGTGTGTGTATTTGGCTTCCGCGTTAATGTGTTTTGGTTCTGAAAAGAACCGTTTGTTGACGACGTTCCGGGAAAATCATATCTGCCATTTCCAAGTCTGTTGTAATTTTCGACTTCTCCGTCTCCTTATTCGTATCGAACTGATATCCACTGGAATCGGTCTGTCTTTATATACCTTATTGTTTTCGTGGTTGGTTGCTGACAGAAAAATCAGCACTGTACTCGGCAATCCTAAAACGAAAATAGAGCTAGAAAGCCAAGGAGTTTATGAAATCCCTTGTGAAGATTGTGATCGGTCTTACGTGGGACAAACCAGTAGAAGGATTAATGTAAGACGAGATTAACATCAAAACGCAGTAAAAAAGAGAGGGGAAACTTCATCACTGGCACAACACGTAAAGACCACATTCCACGAGATCGATTTCAACAAAACAAAAATGATCGTTGCTATTAAACAGAAATCAAGGAGAATAATACGAGAGACAATCTAAATAGAGAAACGGCCACACAATATCAATACACGAGATGATACTCAAATATTGTCAACAGCTTAGAAACTCGTTGTAAATCAATTCACAGAAACGCAAACAAAGGTAAAAATAAAAATAGAAAGCATAGAAAATGCGCCAACCGTAGTCGCAATCACTCGGAACCGTGCTAAGAACTTTCACTCAAACGCAACCAACCACGAAAACAGTAAGGTATATAAAAACAGACAGATTACAGAGGATACCAGTTCAATATGAATAACAAGAACGAGAAGTCGAAAATTACAACAGACTTGAAAATGGCAGATGAGTTTTTCCCGAAACGTCGTCAACAGACATTACATATACAGTGTATAACGGTTAATTATCAAATACCATAATAGTAACAAATCAAACACAACATAACATGTTTTGTAACAAAATCCTTTAACAAATAATGAAACAATGTGTGATACAAAAATTTGCACGAAATGTTCAGTAGTTTGCCGAAACGAAAATTCTAAACAAAAGTTAAAGATTTGAAATATTTATCACTTATGTTGAAATTTAGGCCTGAAATGATTGAACTTTTGACATAGATACTCAAAAAAATTTCCTGTTACCTGGATGTACCCAAAAGAGAATAACTTAAGCAGGTAAAAAAGGTGAGTTAGCTATAATTCGTTAACCATTACCAGTATAGATTTATTTCTTATTCGATACCTTCATTTCAGTTTTTCATGGGAAATTAAGCATTCTAACATGATAACTGACTTAACTGCGGAACATTGCCTATTATTGCTATTGATTTAATAACATTCATTTAAAATTTTCAAGAAAACGTCACGATAAGGGACCGTTTTGTAAATTACAAATCTAAGGCAAGCAGCAGAAATAAATACTTGCCATATGATTGAATGTCCGTCCCTATTTAATTTAATGAAAGTTTAATGAAATTGTAAAGCCTTTCTCATATGGAGCGGAAACCATAAATTGCATTCGTTTCCAACGTAAGGATAGATTTTATAATAAATTGTTATTACTATTTTATTATAATGTAGGTACTTGCATGCGAAGATTAAATAATTTTTAAAACAGAAACATTCAAAAAACCAACTTTGAACCAATGTTGAAAGCAAGTCCAAAATTTACCTTTAAATGAGTTCAAAGTATTCTCAAATAATGTTAACAGCAAGATAATTTAAAATATCAATTAGCAATTAGATAAACGCATTTTAATTTTGGTAAAACTATTTAAATGAACAAAACCTGTAAACTATATACCAAATGTTCGCAATTATCGTCGTCTATTAATTTAAAATTTGAGTATAATTTTGAAATTTACTACAACGTGACGTATTCTATAGATATAAATAGAAATACTGAAAATCTTTTTACGTGCTATTATTTAAATATCCGCTATAGATTAGTGATAAGCAAGTGCAGTATGCCTTTATGAAACTGTGGGTGACCTTGAAAGCTGATAATCACACTAATAGTATATTATGACTTTCCTAGAGCCGTAAATTGATGCAAATGAAATTTATCCGCATCTATAAATACAGCAATATTCTTATATGCAAATATTTACGAAAACAATTTTTAGATTCACCAATTAGTCCTAGGTTGAAGTACGTGAATTTGAAAACCATTACCAATACGCGATGTATATCATACTTTTCAACGAATACTATTAAAAATGAAACCCTCTGTTGTCAAGGGCAGAATAAAGAAGGAACATGTAATGTGAGTATTCTTGAAATTTTGTTAATTAAATAAACTATAAAACAGTAATTCGAAATTAATTTGGTATAATTACTTAATATAGAATTTTAATGACTTAAAACATTAGGGCGACAGTGGAGGTCCTTTGATATCCATTAGACCTAATGGACAACGTGTTCATATTGGTATTGCGAGTTTTGTATCGGGAAGAGGTTGCGAAAAAAATGTCCCATCGATATATGTTCGTACTGCAAGTTATTTGAATTGGATAAAGACGACGATTAATGGAACATGCCAACTACCGCAAATTCTAGCCTAATGAAATAATATTTTTATTTTGTTACAATTGCATGTACTTAGAACCACTAATCTTCTCAAAATATAAGTAATAAAAGCATAAAATTGTGTTTAGTGTTCTCTTTAGTCTCAAGTGTAGAAGTTTGGAAGAAACGTTCATGTTCTGAGTTGTATTAGATCCAAATACAAAATACTTAGTACAAAAATATTGGATCACCTTCTCCCCGGGCACGGAGTGGCATCCTGGTAGTCTGAATTTGGATCTTCATATACTTACTCTCATATCTCCTCAATTAAAAGGGAGGAATTATTCTACTCTCACCACAAAGCTGCTGCAGCAATGTCAACAAACTAAAATATCGTTCGAACAGCCCATTTACTTGACCTAGCTCTCATTCTATATTTGGTAATAATAAGGTTTAATATGTCTATATTTTGGACATCTAAATTACATTGTAAAATAACGGCGAGGCATTTTGTTTCAGTACACTTTTTCTTTCATTTGTAGTTGGCTTCTACTGTTATGCTTAACTTGTTTATCATGAACAGTTTTTATAAATTCTATTTCATTGGTCAGCAGTTATGAAGTTTCGATCAACGTACTTGCGATGTATCAAAACTGTTTTTATTAGGAAAAGTCAGTATATCGTTGCTTTGATATGTAGGTGATCGCTGGCGCTGGCAATCGCACACATATGCAGTGTAGTTGTAAGGTGGCTGCTGTGCTCGAAGAGCGTACATTAGAGGAGCAACGTGCTGGTGTGCACTTTCAGTTTTCAACTAAGGTGATTCATAAGGAGAAGACGTTGCCTATTTTTGGTATAAAGTGTTTGTCTTCTAAAGCAGAGCATGGCTGGTTAATAAGTTCTCACACGCGCGATCCGAAGCTTTGAGACGGATCGATCTTATCGTCCCGTTGCAATTGCGATTCGGCGAGTAGAGGAAGTGATTAGAGCTGATCGGCGAATGAGATAGTAGACACAGTAGCAATGGCGGTAGGCTATCCTCATAGTTTAGCCTACAACGTAATCATGATCGATTGAATTTTCTGAAAATATGCACACGCTGGGCACCCCAAAAATTGACTGAGGAATATAAATGAATCGAATGGCTCTGTGTTTGTAACATATGTCGCAGTATTTGTAAGAAATCGAACACATGATTTGTCATCACTACCAACCCGAATTCAAGTGTGAATCAAGAAATTGAAGGTTACACACTCCGTTGTTAAAGTTATGCTCGTAGTATTTTGGGACTACAAAAGAGTGCTTCTATACCGTTTTCAAAAATGAGGTGCGACGGCGTACAAAATAGGACAACAACATGGTGAATGAGGTTATATACAGTTTTCACATCAACCTTACATCTTGAGCTTAGCTACATGAGGCTACCAACCGTTGGTCACCTAAAAACTCATCTTGGTGGTAAAAGTTTCACGAACGATGACAATGTTAAAGACCAAGTTCGACTCTGGCTGACAGCAATCTAAAGAGTTTTATGCAGCAGGAATCGGAGCTTCAATAAAAAGATAGGATGGTGGATACTTTGTTGAAAAATAAATGATATTTTTCACTAAGTAGCTTGAGGAACATTTTCTAATAGGCGTTAATAACCTAATTATTGACTTTTGCTCGTATTTCGAAGATTTTATTACCTAGCACAAGTGTTAGAACTCTTCAATGGGCCACTATAACGCTCAATACAACACCAAAACCCTCCTAGAGAATTTTTGCCTTCTTTCATGTATCAGAGAAGAAATGTTTTTTAGAATTTGACGTTTCATTGAAGATTATGAAATCCCTCCAAAGAGTTGGATCTATTGCACTTAAGAATTGATGCGTTAAAGTTGATAATTAAAAGGCTATAACAGTTTGAAGTTACGTATTAAGAAATTGATCTCCCTGACCGATGTAGCTATTTGAACTAATAAAATCCCAGTATGGTTTAAGTTAACAATAGACCTTATAAGGTTGTGCAAAGATTTAAGAATTTAGATTGGAATTAATTTTTAGTTTCTCTTAAGTATATGAAGGTATAGTTTTCGTCCAAAATCTTCGATGTCGAAATTTTAGTGGAAATACTCGTTTTCGGGTCCCCTGAGACCGAAAATCATGTTTTTAAAAATTGGTCTGTCGGTCTGTGTGTGTGTGTGTATGTGTGCGTGGGTGCGTGCGTGCGTGCATGCGAGCGTGAGTGCATGCATGCAAGCGTGCGTGTGTGTATGCATGTGCGCGTGCGCGTGTGTCTTTATATATGTGTGTGTATGTGTGTGTGTGAGTGAGTGTGTGTGTGTGTGTGTGTGTGTGTGTGTGTGTGTGTGTGTGTGTGGGTGGGAGCAAAATATCTCGAAAAGGAAAAGTCGTTGATAAACGAAATATTACATTTGAGTTTGTATCCAACCTCGCACGCGACTCCAGTAATTTCGCTAAAATCGGATAACCGAATGTGCCACTTTACTCCCGCCATTTTTTAGTTTTTCGTAATTTTCTCGAAATAGGCTGCAACGATTTTTTTAGAATTTATTGTGTTTCTTAAACATTCAATGCTCTTTGATATAGTTAAGACGGCTTCTCAGAAAAGTGGCCATAAAACGAGTACTCGGAAGTACCCTTACCATTAACTGTAAATAACTATGAAACTGAAAGTCCTAGATAAATAAAAATTTATATTTTATATCCTAAGTACCTTCGATACTAAATTAAGAATTTGGTTAAAATCAAACAACCGGAAGTACAACTTTATTTCTGTTACTTTTAGATATTTTCCTAATTTTTCGTTTTTCGCGATTTTCTCGAAATCGATTGTAATGATTTTTGTAAAACTTATTGCATTTCTTAGTCTTTTAGTGCCCTTTCATATAGTTTAGATTTTTTCCTTAGATTGAGTAATCGGAAGTACAGTCATCGTTAACCCTAAATAACATAACTATGAAACTAAAAGTCCTAGTTGAATAAAAATTTATATTTGTGGTTATAACTGCTTGGTTAAAATCTAATAACCGGATGTTCGACTTTATTTTTCATTTTTAGATATTTTCCGAATTTTCGTTTATCGCGATTTTCTTGAAATCGGCTCTAACGATATTTTTGAAACAATATATTTCTTCGCTACTTCATTCCATTTTACATTAGCTAAACAGTTGCTCTTATAAATTTTTAGAAATTGAGTAACCGGAAGTACTTAAAGTATCAATTGTGAACAACATATCTCAAAAACTAAACATCATATAAAAGTAAAATTTTATATCTAAATTTTTTGTCTTCCGCACATGAGACATCAAGAATTTAATTAAAATCGAATGACCGGAAGTGTCACTTTATTCTTGCGATTTTTAACTTTTTTGCGATTTTCTCAAAAACATTTTTTTTAAACTTACTACGGTGATTATTCCTTTAATGACCTTTTAAATGAACTTATCGGTTTTCTCGATAAAATGCGTTGAAGCAAGCTATCAGACAACATTTCCGGAGTTAAGCAGCCTTTCTCCTGTCCAATGACTTGGATGGGTGACCGTTACAATTATCGTTTCCAAAATAAGCGTAAATAATAATTTAGTCATTTGCATATCTATGTGCGTAAGAGAAAGTCGTGTGTTGTCTCACACCAGATTTTGAAATATACATTTCACGTATAAACAAGATAATGTAATAATATATAACTATCATATATATATATATATATATATATATATATATATATATAT
>JAHWXV010454924.1:0-10189 GCA_024586415.1 Phrixothrix hirtus
ATGCTAAAGATGCTCATTTACTTATGATCACACTGTATATAAAAATCAATGAACTGATGCTGACTAAAAATTTAATTACTAGTTACGTTACTTGCAAAAATTGAAAACGTGCTGTGCATTACATAAAATAACTTGGGGGTAGGTTCAAGACTGACCACTCTGTATATGATTTAATTAATTAATTGAACTTTAAATGCTTTTAAAGAGGAATGTTCCTTTAGCTCAGAAATAAGTAGTTTATGACCTTTATTTTTAATAATTTCACAAAATACTAAATCACTTTTCGCACGCGCACTTTAAAGCTAGAATAGCACTTTGGGCTGTCGTTGATGAAATAAGAACTAAAATTTGAAGCACGAGAACATCTTTATTTTAACTTGGTTTGCACCAAATACACAAATATGTGCATATATAAATTTAATCGTCGAACAAGAAATGATGCCAAACTTATATTCTAAAAACACAATTCATTAGCTAACGAAAAACTAGGATCGTGTGCAATTATTAACGTAAATCAGCTGACTATTGCAACTGATAGGCTCGAATAAAGGAACCGATTTTTGAAATGAGCTCTAGGTTTTTGCTGATGACACAACAATATTTGAAGGAAAAGATACGTCAAAATAATATATAAACAAGTGGGTAGTCAGGGTATTTTAAACTTAATAAATTTATATACAAAAATAATTTATTACAATTTGTGAATTTACATGATTGAAATTAAAAACGTAAAACGCTTTACTAAAGCAATTTTTAATTCAACGTTACCGCTGATATTCCAAGTCCGTAATTTATTTATTCCTGTAGTAGTTAAGTGAAATAGGCGGCAACTTCTTTATCTAAATTTACTTTAAATTGTTCAAGCAAAACTAGGTTATTGGTGGCAGCACAACATTCGATGATTGCAAACGATTTGCACATTTGCCGAAATCAGAATAAGAAAGAGCAAAGAAAATGTAGAGAACTTACAGGTGGATGTTTACTTTGGGAAGTGGATCATCCTTGTATTTTTTTTTTGGAACGACAACCCCTCACAGGTGAAAAGACGCATCTATGAAACAAGCCGTATTTTTGTTAAAGTACAAATCCTATATACTTGGAGCTTCTGCCTATACCAGGCAGGTGCTTAATTCCTTTAACAAAAGCCTAAATAGTTTCCTAAAACAAATATAAGAAGAGACCCCCGAACTACACTTAAAGCTGTTCACTACTTAACACAAACGTGGCCGAATCAGAACTAACTTTTCGTTACAAATCGTTCTCACCAAACGATATCTTATTCCCCCTTGGTGAGGTCATACATTTTCCGCGACGCTGCGAGATAACATTCTTTTCCCAACGTTGGCCTTCAATCGGCGACACAAAATCGAATGCGAGATCTATTATTCCAATTGCCCTGTTAATTATTACATTTGTTTCTGCCTCTACAACATACGTTATTTACTTTAGCGGCTAATCACTGGAATTTTTATGAGAACAAACGATCTATATCTTGCCCTTGGAAACTGCAAGAAATAACAACCATAATACATTGTACCTTAAAAGCTGACGTAATTATTTACACAGCTACAATTAAATTCTAAATTTGTATGAGATTTTAAAATATTAATTTTCTTATACTATACGAGGTGGATTGAAATAATTTAATATAAAGGTAATTTACTCTTTAAATAAAAGGGTGTTTTTAATGGTTTAAGATTTAAATCTAATTTTAATTAAATGGTTATAAGTAAATAATGCAAGTCATAATGCATACCTATATTTTAATGATTTAAATAAGGTAATTGCAGCAAAAGAACAGCGAGAGCTGACACGGTACTGTACAATTTGACGCCACAAGCACCGAAGGAGCCTATTTTCCATCTATAAGCTACAAACCCGGACCCATACTTCGACTAAAAGCAACTCGAGGCATTGTACGCAGACTTAGTATGTCAAAGAGCAGGATTGAGTGTACTGAAGTTCTACGTTACAAAGTATGCTATGACTCAAAACGAAATGAATTCAAATTCGTATTAAACAATTTAGAATTATATATAACATAGAATATGCTGAATACAGAACTATATATTGTTACAGTTGTGACAACCGACAACAGTGAAATTGTTATTTTCCGAAACTACAAGTGACGAATGGAAGAAGCATTAGAGTATGTAAAGCTTCTTACATGAGGAATTTGAAGACAAATTACGTATCCGATTATCCTATATAAAACAAATTTTGCGGTTAATAGTGGTAGTTCTAATCAAGGTGAACTATACAAAACAGCGTTAACTAATTAAATTAATAATTTTATTGTATTTTAAATTGTTGACATATAATTGTGTCACTTGTATTAAATGTAAAGTGTTATAGTTTTATTAAAATTATTTATAGCAAATTATTACTTCTTTTGTTTTAAGTACCACGGTCTTATTTCTAACACTTCAACGTAGAGCAGAAGTACCAAATCAAAGCACAAATTGAAGAGTTAACGCAGCCCAATGAATAAGTTGTAGCTGGTTATAATTTATAATTGCAATACTCAGAAATCTATGTAGTGGATGTTTACAGTCGAGAATGCTTTTATAGAGTTAAATTTCAGACCAACAAAATTTTGTAATGAAATGTACTTTGTGAATGTTTAGGATACCTTTTGTCTTTTGTAAGCCTGAAGATCTATACAAATAAACTGTAAGTTAGTAAATTGTATGATTAACTTTTTAAATGAAGTTAAAGTATAATTTGAAACATCTAAATGAAAGTAGAATAATTGTATTTTTGAATAAAATAAAAAAAGCAATATTTAAATTTGGATTACTTTTATAAAGGAAACTTAATATTTATTAAATTTGATTATATTATAGCCTATAACTTCAACGATCATGATAACAGGTAAGTTGGCATGTTACCAGAGTTGTTGGTAAGGGTGGATAGGTTTAGACGCACCATCCATCATGAAACTGACAGTCGCATAATTGTAGTGCGTAAACTCTCATGCTGTGTTTGTACTGAACATGCTACTGGCTGCCTTTACTTTACTATTTGAAAAATATTTAATTTTCACCTTATTTTATGATTCATTGAATTTTTCACGATTTTGTATAGGTGGAAAATTATCGTTGCCTAACGTAAGAATTGGATTAATAATGATTAATTATTGTCGGAACGTTTATAGAATAATTTAAAATCATTAAGGTATAATTGAAAAACGAATTCAAAATAACTTTTTACAATTCTTATCTGCAATATCACAATATAAAATTCTCTCCAAAAAAATAGTACGTATCATAAAGCATTCTCATAAAATTTTCAGAAATTTTATTACATATATCGAGTAAATCTTGATAAAGCTTCTTATGCATGCTTCGTTTTGTTTGCTTACCGAATTGACAAAGAAAAGAGCTGACAAGAACGACACTCTGTTTGCGAATTTCAGTAGTATCAAAGTTAATGTCTCGGAAAATAATGATATATCTAGAAATCTTAACTAAAAGTATATGAATTATGACAAAAAATGATGGCGCTACAATATTACATTTCACTTTCAAATTTTATGAACTTTCTAGGCATTATTATACGCCGAAATGAACAGCTTTAATGTAGTTTTGAGTAAATTACTTTTGCTCGAAAAATCTTAGATATAAACTGGCATAAATTTGTGTATTCACTTCAAAAAACAAATAATAACACCAAAAGCATTTTATTCGATGAAACAAAATTTTATATTAGAATAATAAAATAATATTTTAACTACTGAATAAAACCGCTTTTTACTTTAGAAAGTTATTTCGATATCAACAAGTTTCTCTATTGTTATTCTTGAATTACTTTTAAATATAACCAGTTATTTCCTTTAGAATAATTCTAAACAATAAAAATATTTCCCTCTCAAAACTTTTATATTAATTTATTATATTTCATAAAATTATTTCTAAGGTATAAGAAAATCTCCTTCACTTGGGGTTTTTAAAGCTTGTATTTATGTAATAAATTTCATGGATTCATAAAGCAAGGATACTTCTAAAGTTTATGATTATAAATTGCAAAACGCATTTAGCAATTTACATTTCAGGATATAAAACAATACTTTACGACACTAGTAAAACCAAAAACAGTTACACTGATAAATCTACTAAAGCTTTATGTTCACAAATACTTTATCTAAATTTATATCAATCATATAATCGAAATATAAAATTTTAATAATATGACTAAAATATAATAGCGATTTTTAATTTGTACAGCTATTTTCATTAAGGATAATCCATCTTATTGCGTAACGTTTTTTCCTGCATTTTAAGGCACATAATTTATTCACTTACTTGGTCATTTTCTTGATAATTAAAGATGTACATATGTATATAGAAATACATGGGGAACCTTCTCTATCACATTTTCATTTTTCTAATTTAAGCGTCTCGGTATTTAAAAATATGTACCAATATTCAAAATTAATTTAAATTTTACTTGACGTACTCGTCGTACTGCGTCAATTTGTTAATATGCCACAGAATTGTATAAATTGTGATTTGATTGCAATTCTGCAATATCTTAATCTCAAGCAATAAAAAAGGTGCTTTATTTTACTTATTGCGGAGATAACTACAGCAGAAACCTTTACGGATGGTCTTAAATCAAACACGGCCATTTAGATCATTTTAAATAACTTTAATTAATATAGCACAAGAACGCAATATAATTATAATTCGCCGGCAAACAATCATATGCAACTCCGCTTGCATCACTTATTGGGTGGATTGAGTAGCTCAGTGAGCGATATTGCTGGCCCCAAGCCCGGATAAAGGAGGAGGGTTGTTAAGTTAGCAGGTTGCCAAACTTAAAAAATGTAACGCCCAAAGAACCGGTAAACAGCCTCGAGCATGGACGGAAAACAAGGTAACGACTAAGGGGAGAAAAAGGATAACTCAATTGGAAAACGAGAAATATACTAAGATTGGTAACTTGAATCATAAAAGTCCTTAGTAATAGAGATAAGGAAATAGAGAGAGAATTGAGAGAGCATAAAATAGTCATATGTGCCCTGCAGGAAACAAAGAAGAAAAGTAAAGGACAAACACTGATAGGAGAATGCTTACTGATATATAGTGGTGTACCGAACAAGAGAGAGACAAGGAATGTTACAGGCTAAATTGACAATAACACATGTGACAGAAATCACGAATGTTTAACCACGGCCGGCAAAGCTACAGTGGGGCGAAGTGTGGTTCGTCGTTACTTGCGAGGCTAAACACTGTAGAATTAAGTCAAATGGGTAAAACGTGGGCGCCAATGTTCTCAAATCAAACTGTAATCAGGGGATATTTGTGAAACACCCTGAATATCACGACGTTAGTGACCTACCTTAAAAGTGGTGACAGACACTTTAGTAGTACTGCAGATACTACATAAACCGAAAAGAGAAATGTTCTAATGCTAAAGATGCTCACTTATTTATGATCGCTCTGTGTATAAAAATGCTAACGGAAGCTTTAAATATTATTAGCGTTACTTGCAAAAATTTAAGGCGTAATGTGCCTTAAATGAAATAGCTAAGAGCAAGTTTTCAGAACTGACCATTCGGTATATTATTTATTTAACTAACTGAACTTTAGATTTTTAAGAACGTGTTATTTTTACTCAGAAATAAATGCTTTATTACTTTCATTCCTAAAAATTATTAAATTGCTTTCTAACTTTTTTCACGCGCACTGTATAACTAGGATTACACCAACCAAAATTGAGCACAAGAACACCTTTATATAATTTTAGTTTCCACGAAAATACACATAAACATATAAATTCAATAATCAGTTAAGAAATTCAATAAGACTTACATTCTAAGAACAAATAACATTCGCTAACGAAATCTAGGCTCAGAACAATTTAATTACAAAATCCAGCTGGTTATTACAACTGGGAGTAATTGAATGAAGGTGACAATTAATAAATCTGCTCTAGGTTTCGCCAACGACACTTACCATATTTAAAAGAAACTACAAAAGCAACAAATATTCAAAATGGGTATCCAGGTTTTTGAGACAATGGTAATCATAAAACTAACAAATAACAGTACAAAGGTAAATGTGATATAAACAGTTAACCTAAATGATTGAAATTATAAACGTAAAATGATTCACTGAATTAATTCTGATTCAATGCTACTACAAGTATTTTAAGTCCGTAATTAATTTTTCTTTGATATTCACTTATAATGGACGGTAACGTCCTTTAACTAACTTTAGGTTATTTTACACAAACAAAACTGGATCAGTTAGTGATAGCACGAAATTTGGTAGATGCGGGCTGATGCGAGATAGCCTTTCTTAGTCAGGATCGGAATACGCGAAGAAAGAACAAAAGAAAATATAATACACTTACAGGTGGAAGAACAGTATGGACTCGGGAAGCGCCTCTAGCTCTTAATTTTTAGGATAGATAACCCCCATGGGTAGGATGGTACATGTAAGAAGCTGGCCATTTTTCTACTAAAAGGTTTATCCCAAACTACTTGGATTTACTGCCTATAGTTCGGAAGCCAGGAAAATACTTTATAACTTTAATAAAGGCCCATATTATTTCCCTAAAAATAAAGATGACACCCGAACAGGCACTAAATACTTTACACCACCTAACACAAGCGTATCTGTCTTACTACTATCCCCGCGCCTCAGATCCTTTTCTCACGGGACTGTACGTCTTGTCCCTCTGATTAGGTCATGCCCGCCAGCTAGGTACCAAGAAAATTATCTTTATACATATTGAATTGTAACCCAACTAATTATTTCTTAAGCTTTAAATGGTATCATGGTCGTTAGTTTCTTGTGTGCATAACTTTTATACTTTGTAACCACACAGTTCTTAACCTTGTTTGATCTTGACGCGTGGTATTATATGCATTCAAACAACTTCTTAAATTTCTGATGCAATACTAACGAACCTTTAACTAAAATTACTTTGCAATATTTCAAAAGTAAAAATACGAGGTGTATTCAAATATATTTTTAATTTAGCTTTATTCTTTCTTGAATAGGGCGGATTTCAAAATTATTTTAATGAATTCTAATTTAACGAAAATTATATTAATCATTAACGTGCATGGTACTAAATATCGCTTAATTTACCCAATATTCTTAAATAAACAGCAAGAGTTGACAGGGAGGTGTAGCAATAATGGCAAGAACGATATATAAAGACTAAATAAAAGATCGGCTGTATACATCTCAAAGAATACTTTTGATAAATATGAGAGTAAATGAAAAAATTATAAATATAGTTGGAACATATGCACCAGAGGAGTGCAAACTTGACAAGGATAAAGAAGATTTTTATGACGAGCTACAAACAACAATGGAAAGTGAAGTAAAGAAGAATAAATAACTAATATGAATGGGAAATCTCAATGCCAGAATAGGAGAAAAAGTAATACCTGGAATAAAATAAAGATTTAATGAAAACATTAGTAATCAGAACGAAGAACAGATGGTAGACTTCTGCACAACAAGTGAGCTAAGAATAAATAACACGTTCTTTAACCATAAGGCTCAACATAAGTATACATTTGAAAATACGACAGGACAAAGATCAATGGTAGACTTTGTGATTAGGAAACAGAGCGACACATGACAAATAGATAATGGACGTAAGAGTCTAACGTCACCTAATGTAAGAAGCGACTACTATTTAATTATTTGTAAGGTAAGATTCAGTGAATATTGGAAAGAAAGAAATATACAAAAGAGGAAAGAAGAAAGAATAAAAATAAAAAGTTTAACAGATGATTTAGCAAAACTCTTGTATCAAAAAAGACTCCAGGAGAAGATAGAAGTTAGACGCAGAAAACAATAAAAATGAAAGCAACTTAGAAATAAGTTGGGAAAAACTCACGAAAAATATCACGAAAGCCGACCAGGAGGCCCTCGGGATGAGAACGACGAACAAAAATAAAAAGTGGATAACAAAGACACCATGGTTTATAGTGGAAATCAAACAAAAATGCAAAGAAAAAAGGAAGGTGTTCTTAAAATATAAATCAGCTAAAACGGCAGAAGCTTACCAAGAATATAAGAACTAAAACCTTCCAACTGATTAGAAAAGCAAAAGCAGATTACTGGGAAAGGTTTACAAAAAACCTAGAGATAGATTTTGACGGATAACAAAAACAAATACGGCGGGTGTATAAGACAGACAAGAAGTGAAATGAAGGAACTGGTGGAAATTCATTACATTACAAAATCTGGTGTGAGGCAACACGACGTTCTCTTACGTACATAGATATACAAATATGCAAATGTTCACAAATAATTAAAACATTTACGTTTATTTTGGGAACGATAATCGTAACTACCACCCATCCAAGTTAATGGACACGTAAAATCCTGCTTAATTCCAGAGATTTTCTCTGATAACTCGCTTCAACATATTTTTTCAGGAAAACCTCTAAGTTTTAACAAGATTGCTAAAAATGTTTTGGAGAAAATCGCAAAAAACTTAAAAATCGCAAGAATAAAGTGGCACTTCCGGTTATTCGATTTTAGTTAAACTTTTGATGTCTCATGTATAGAAGGTATAAAACATAAATACTGTTTTTGATTTTCATATAATGATTACTTTTTGAGATACGTTGTTCACAACTAATACTCCAAGTATTTCCGGTTACTCGATTTTCAAAAATTTATTAGAGAAACTACTTGGTTATATATAAAACTAAATTAAGTAGCTAAGAAATATACTAAGTTTAAAAAAATCGTTATAGCCGATTTCAAGAAAACCGTAAAAATGAAGAATTCGGAAAATATCTAAAAATAACAAAAATAAAGTGTTACTTCCGGCGATTCGGTGATTTTGCAGAAAAGGATGATTATGACACCAAATATAAATTTTCATTTAGTTAGAGCTATTAGTTTCATAGTTATTTTATTTAGAGTTAACAATGAAACTTCTTCCGGTTACTCGATTTACAGAAACTTTTCTGAGTAACTGCATAGATTATATAAAAGGGCGTTCAATGTTTAAGAAATATAATGAATTTTAAAAACATCGCCATAGCCGATTTCGAGAAAATCTTGAAAAACGAAAAGTTCCGAAAATATCTAAAAATGACAGAAATAAGGTACTTCCAATTATTCGATTTTTACCAAATTCTTGATTTAGCATACTAAGGCGATTGTGACCTTAAATATAAATTTTCATTTAGTTAGGTTTTTAATTTCATAGTTATTTTATTCAGACTTTACAGCGAAAGTACATCCGGTTACTCGATTTAAAGAAAGTTGTGTGAAAAACCGCATAGATTATATAAAAGAGCATTAAATTTGTAAGAAATATAGTAATTTATAAAAAAGCATTATAGCCGATTTAAAAAAAATCTCAAAAAACCAGAAAATCACAAGAGTAAAGTAGCCTTTGCGGTTTTCCGATTTTAGTTAAATTGTTGCAGTCGCGTGCGACGATGGATAGAATCTCAAATATAAAATTTGGTTATTTTAGAGATCATGGTTTTTGAGTTATCGCGTTCACAGGCACACGTACACATACACACACACTCACACACACACACAGACACACAAATACACACACACATAAACACACGTAGACTAATTTTAAGAAACATGATTTTCGTACTCAGAGGACCCGAAAGCTTGTATTTCCACTAAAATTTCAACATCGTAAATTTTGGTCGAAAACAATACTTTCTCTTTTACCTATATTTCATATATGAAATATAGGTAAAAGAGAAAGTAAGAATGCTCAAAGTTCTTTTTGTTAAATAAAATAAATCCAAATAAAATAGGTCTTTTGGGTTATACTGTATATCGAGTTATCAAATTACAGAATAAACGCTTAAAAAAGCATGTGTTATTTATAATGTATAATATAATTTATAATTATCTGTTACAATTGACAAATAGATAATTAATTAAATAAATGATTAGTTAGTTAAAAACTATGAATTAATGAAATTTGCAAAATCGGAAAAGCCACAAATATCCAAAAATTTTCTTTGGCTGGGATTTGAACCCAGAATTTTTGGATAGATACTCCAATGTGCTAACCATTGCACTACCAAGGACCATATACCAGCCTGTTGAAAACCTTTCTAAAAATGTGCCACTTTTGAAGTAACGATGTTTAATCTAACTTGCCAAGACTCGGAGAGCCGACAATACCGTCAGATTCACACCTAGTCGATATATTACAAATATATATG
>JAHWXV010454956.1:0-19996 GCA_024586415.1 Phrixothrix hirtus
AACGATTCACAAATTCATCTAAACATAAATTAACAGAATAAATCCATTCGCCATTTTCATTTCGCTGACCGTTTCGAAAATACGATTCCAAAATAAATTGGTTTCCTTCTAACGAATAAACCATCTTATTTATAATTTACGGCACAAACTTATTTTTATAAGTAAAAAAGACTTTTTAAGCAATAGTAATAAAACCAATGCAAATCTACTAACGCACATAAATGTCAAACAATTGTCGATTTACTAACGGAGCTAATATCAGACTGGATCGAAGTTTTGATAACAAAAGAAGAAACAAGTATCGTCCGGACAACCATTGTTACTTTCGCTGTACAATGAATAAACATAAATATCTTACTATTTTAAAATAGCACTTACATGACACTGCTAAAAAGTTAAATTTGGAAAAATTCTTTAGATTTGAACAAGATCAGGTTCCAAACATACCGCTTATACAATTATAAGTTGACTATTATATAACACACCAAAACGTTTAAAGACATCCCCACAGTCACTTGAATGTGGAAATTAGAAAAATGTGTACAAGAGCGACGACCTGCGAATAAAAGTCAATTAAAAGACATTCTGCAAAAAAATGGTCTAAACTACCATCTACTTTAACAAAAAATTTAGTTGAGTCATTGGCGAAGCGTCTAACTGCAGTAATACTCGCCAAAGGTGGACCTAGACAATATTCAATTCTATAAGTTTACATCATTTCCTTCATTTTAGTTACAGCATGTTCAATTACTTGCATTGGATTTATTGGCGTTCTCAATAAAAATTTGGTTTTGCATTTTTATATGTCTTTTATAAATTTTAACGTTTTATTTATTAGTACTGATTTAAAAATATTATTCTCCTCCTTAACTTTTGTACAATTCAATCATTTTTGTTGTTTAAACTGAAAATAGGTAGCTTATGTTCAATTATTTGAGCCACTGTATATCAAGTATTGAAGATCGTCCAGTTCTTGCATTTCTGATAAAGGCTGTGATAATTATTGTGACTATTACATTAAAGTAGATATTAAAATATTTGCAAACCTCTTCCAGATAATTTATACTATTTCCAAACAAATGTTTGATTATAAATTAACAAAGGGCTAACAACTAAGCTATAATTAAGATTTTGTGTACCTTGTTAGAAAATTTAGTAGTATGATTTGCAAAATTCTTTAGTACATTACATTATAATACGAGAACGGTCTGATAATTTGCCGGTTTCCAAGAAATGGCGCCACTGGTCACCTAATACATATCATTTCTGTCAAATACAATCTGTTAGCAGGCTGCTAGGCTGCATGTAAATTTTTAGTGCTATATTTAGTTTATGCTTGACAGCCATAAAAAGCGAACAACTTATGATTATGTTAAAATAATGGATAAAACATTATTAAACATTATCTTCTGCGTGGAAAAACCACGAAAGGAACAAAGAAAAATCTTGATAAATATTGTGGCACATCTGCAACTGCGAACTCAACTGTGATTTGTCAGTATTTAAACGTGGCCGTGAAAGCACAATTAATCAACATCGTTCAAGTCGACCAATTGAAGTGACCACCAAAGAAATGATTGATAAAATCCATGATATCGTTTTGGAAGATTTATGAGTGAAAGTGCGTGAGATAGCTGATATCGTAAACATCTCAAAAGAATACGTGGGTAACATTTTGCATGAACATTTACATATAAAAAAGCTGTCAGCAAAGGGTGCCGCGTTTGTTGACAATCGAACAAAAATGCAATCGTGTAGTTATTTCAAAGCAATGTTTGTTTGCCGATGTTTCAACGCAATGTAGAAGAATTTTTGCATAAATTCATAACTGTAGAAGAAACATAGATCCCCACTACATACCTGAAATAAAAAATAATCAAAACAATGGATTGAAGCTGGTTCAAGTGCACCGAAGAAAGCAAAAGTGGTTGTATCAGCTGGAAAGGCTTTGGCAACTGTTTTTTGGGATGCACAAAGTGTAATACTCATCAATTATCTTAAAACGAAAAAAACGATAATAGAAGATTATTATGTGACATTACTGTACCGATTTCACATTGAAATAAAAAAAAACGACCACATTTGGCAAAAATAAAGTGGTTTTTCATCATGACAACGCACGAGCTCACACATCATGGTAATCTCAACAGAAATTAGATGAGCTACGGTATGAATTGCTTCCACAACCACCATATTCTCCTTACCTAGCTTCCTATGACTACTTCCTGTTCCCAAACCTGAAAAAAATGACTTGGTGGTAGGAGACTCATATCAAATTATGAAGTTGAATGGGAAATTGGTACATATTTTCGATGATTTGATAAATCGCACTACAAGGACGACCTAATGAAACTGGAAAAATGTTGAACTACTTGTGTCGAGCTAAAAGAAGACTATGTCGATAAATAAAATGAAATTTTGAAAAACAAGTTGTGTTCTCATGTTCAAACCGACAATTTATCAGAACGCCCTAGTGTATTCAGTGCCTAACAAAATTGTTAGGTCTAAAAAAGCTTTTATTAGATGAAAATAAATCATCAAGGGGTGTTCAATAGATATATTATAATAAAGCAAAGTTTTTGATAAATTGCAAAGTTTTTATGTGAAAATATTAAAACGGATAGGAGATATTTAAGAATAGCTTTGATTACCAAATATTTGATAACCTGCAATTCTTATTGGGATTTAATATTAGAACAATAACATCCTGTTATATTAAGGTCGCTTATAGTATAACAAAGACCTATCTGCTGGTTTCTTGAAGAGGTGCACTTGAACTAGGAACAAACATTTCAAAGAAATTACAATTAAAGATAAAATTTTGAAATAATAGAGTTACGATGCATGTAATTTGGTCCACTTTGTTCATACAAGTTGTAAGGGTGGAGGAGAGCGACAATTAGGTAGTAAACAAACTTAGATAGTTAGGTTAAGATACGCGTTGGGCGCCAGCCCACTAAATGAACACGAGAAATTAAGGAAAGCCGAAAGTAGATAATAATGATTACGCATACTTAATCACAAATAGTTGTTAGATAAAATAAAAAGGAAAGTTGGTAGTAGATCTGAATAAGACATAATCGTCTTCCTAACATACTGGTGCTCTTAACTAGCTTGGAATTAGTTGGGTTCTATAAGGACGGAAGAGGGAAAAGGAAAAAAGTAGTAACAACGAAATTTGCTATAATAGTAACAGTTCATCAAAAAAAATGCAAGTATAATACAATCTATATGCAGTGATTAGGCAGGTTCGAAATAATACAATAATTTAACACTAACACAAGCAGACTCGATGACCATCATTACGTCCTAACGTTGCGAATAATCATAAATTAATATCCTGTATGAAAATGCAAACTTTAGGTCTATCTAAATTATATCACAATCGTAATGAGCCAATGAAATATACCAAAGTTGGCCTCATATTAAATAAAATAATTATATGTAAGATGATTTAAGTTTGATTAAAATTAGCGGTTCTACCAAAGCGAGAATAAACAGTTGAAATAAATGCTTATCTAACAGATGCGAAGTTATTTATGTCGCGACTCCAGCGTCCTTTAAGAAGTGTACCCAGGAATAAACGACAGCCACCAAAGATAATAGATAGTTTTTATGGTAACCAAGATAACTCAAACTCCAGAAGATATTCAAACTTATTTCCGCAAACGGCAGTAATCTTATGCGAGAACCAAAAGACTTCTATCTCAAAAGCCAAAACGTGCCAGCTAAAATATTTAATTAAATATCAGAAATAATATTTCAATGTGGACAGATTATATAAGAACAATAGACTTTTCCAAACTAGAAAAAAGATATTTTACTGACCTTACTAGTAAACAACTGCAAATACGAGTCTAGTTTCACTAATAATGAGAAAATAACAACGTAGTGGTTTTGTAAGGTAATGCATAAATTCTATAAAAACTGTCTAAATTTTTTTAGAAAAATTGCTAGGACATGTCAAACGATTAAGATAATGTGCCATTTTTTTATATAAATTTTTAACATTTTGGACCGCTTTACAAAAAATTATGACCGACATTTCTTTTTAAATAGCAACCCCCATTTTTTATTACGGAATCTTAAACAGCGCATTTATTTGCGTACAGCTTAAAATTGATGTAGGTGATACAAGGAAATATTCTAGATAAATGACATTAAAATTTAAAGATCTTGAAATTTATCGACAATGCTAAATTATAAAAAGTAGCTAAATTAAGTGCTCAAACTGCGCGGCTTGTTAGTTATCATGGAAACCGGATAATTTTTTTGAGGTCTATCAGTGATAACAATTTGGCATTTTGATTTGTCGGGTAGTTTTCCTTAGTTTTCATTAAACATTAAACATATTTCTAAGAATGGTCAAGTTAAGTGAGCGTGAAAGAATTGAAATTCTTTGAAAACAGGGTGCGCACACAAAAAGAAGTAGTTCAATTATTCAACGAAACTTATCCTAATCGGCAAACCTTTTGTCAAAGCATAGTGAGTAGAATTGAATCTAAATTCAGGGAATTTGGACACGTTTGTGATCTTGCTAAATCCGGTAGGCAGTCAGTAAAAGAAGAACAGCTTAACGTTTTGTTAGGAGTAGAAAATAATTACCACACTACGCTTTTGAAATTGCGTCTACTTTCAATTTGGCATCATTCACCGTCAACAAGGTACTGATAAAAGAAAATTACCGTGCGTATAAGGTGTTCTTGGTCGAGGAACTGTCTGATGACAACGTTGATCGCAGAAATGATGACAATTATGTAAAGAATATCATTTTTTCTGGTGAAGCTATCTTCCTTTCAAATGCTAATATAAATAAACAAAATTGTCGTTATTGGGCTGTACAAAATCCTCATTGGATGATGAAGAGTCACACTCAAAGACCTGAAAAAGTGAATTTGTGGTGTGGTATCGTTGATGGGAGAATTCTAGGGCCCTATTTTTTTCGACGAAAATATAACCGGTGCGATGTATTTAGATTTTCTTCGGAACAGCCTCATCCCCGCACTAATAGCTTTGTACCCAAATTCAGCCGAATCTGATCTTCCCACGAATAACTTCTTCTTTCAGCAGGATGGAGCACCTCGGCATTTTGCAGCCCCTATTCAAGCCTACTTAGATGATACGAAGAAGTGTGCCAATTGAATGGCCAGCTAGATCGCCAGATTTGACTACCTTAGACTACTTTTTATAGGAACACTTATAATCTACGATATACCGTAAGTGGTCAGTGAATTTGGAAGAATTAAAAAACCGAATTCGTACAGAAATTGGACATATCTCTCCAGAAGTTATCAACAATGGGCAAAGAGAGTTTGTTAATCGCTATGGTTGTCAGGTCGTCAACAATTTTATGGAATTTAAATTTCAGTCATTTTTCTCTAAAATTTCGCTGTACCACCTACAATAATTTTAACTGTGTTGTGCGTAAACAAATACGCCGTTTTAGATTCCGTAATAAAGAACGGGGCTTGCTATTTAAAATAAATGTCGATGACGTCATAGTTTTTTGAAAAATAGCCAAAAATTTTCAAAAAATATACAAAAAATGCAAAATTATTTTAATCGTTTGACATGTTCAAGCAATTTTTCAAAAAAAATTTCCAAACCGAAAAACATTAACGAAGTCATCTTCAAACCACCACGTGTTCGAACAGGATCTGGTACATATACCGACCATGCATAGTAAATCTAGACCCAAAACAATAGGCAACGACAGTCACGGTAAATAAAAGAAAATTTAAAGCGCCTTTAGCTAATCACAACTGAGATGCCATAGTGTTGGAAAACAACGTTTACGCTACTATTTGCCACTTCTGTATTGAAAGGAACAATCAATTTTTGATTTAAGATTATATTCCTCAATTACGCGTAGTCCTTTTTGCTTATCGGAGATATGTAGGAGCCAGAAGCATATAATGCTAGAAGCTTTTCTATAGTTCCATCAAAAGATCTTCAGCAAGGTATCGCCACAAGCCATTGTTTAAAAGAAATACCGTTATATTTCGAATCAACAAAAGATACAGTTGGATTCACGCAAGGAGCTAAATGCTTTGGTGGTTGAACAGGCTTCCGAAGATATGACTCAAGTTGAGTAACGGCAGGATTTAACGACTTGCTTGCGACATCGAAAGGTGTAGAAGTATTAAGAAACACCTCTAGAATGCTAGTGTTTTTGGAGGAAGGGAGTGATAAACAGCTTTTAGATATCTTTACGATAGGATTTATAGAGGGATTTGAATAATTGTAAGTTATAGTCTTGACTACCTTGTTCTTGTACAAGTTCCAGTTGTCCAACTGTAACAGAAATTACGCCTAGGTTTTATTGAAGAGGAGTACAACTGAGATCCTCCACAGTTCCATTATATACAATACGTTTCACTTGCGATGGTTAAGAAATCTCATCCATATATAACAAACTACGGAGGCAAACGAAAGGTGACTATAACTACAGTAGAATTAGCCCTCGGGTCCCACGTTGGGCGCCAAAAGTGTGAGGGTGAAGACGATTAGGTAGTAAACAAACTTAAATAGGTTGAGATATGTGTTGGGCGCCAGTTCACTAAACGAACACTAGAAACGTAGGAAAAGTGAATTGAGATAATAATCATTACCTATACTTAATCATGAATGGTAGTCAGATAAAATAAACGAAAAGTTGGTAGTAGATCGGAATGAGACCTAATCGTCTTTCTAACACACTGGTACACTTAACTACCTCGGAATTAGTTGGGTTCTATATGAACGGAAGAGGAAAAATGAAAAAAAATAACAACAAAGAAGTTTGCTATAATAGTAACAGTTCCTCAAAACAATGCAAGTACAATACAATCCATATGCAATAATGAAGCAGGTTTGAAATAATGCAATAATTTGACAGTAACACACGCAAGCTTGATTATTATCATTCCCTAACGCTGCAAATATATAATTATTAATTAAGATAAATTAGTTCTCATAAATTTGTGGAAGGAAATAACGTTAATAACAAATTGTGTTAATTGAATTGCGCTTTAAATATGTGGAGATTTAGTGGACTTATTTAGGTTAAAATTAATTTTGATATTACCCTGTAGAATAACAATATTTCGTTTGAAAATGCAAACTTTAAGTCTATCTAAATTTTATCACAACCGCAATGGGCTAATGAAATATGCCAAAGTTAGCTACAAATTAAATGAAATTATTATATATAAGATGATTTAAGTGTGATTAAAATTATCGGTTTTAACAAAGCGAGAATGAATAATTCATCTAAATGCTTATCTGGCAGATTCGAAGTTGATTATGTCGTGGCTGCGGTTCCTTAGAGAAGTATAGCCAGGGAATAGATGACTGCCACCAGGAGTTTTTGAAGATAATAGATAATTTTCTTATGATAACCAAAATAATTCAAACTTAAATATCAGAAATAATATTTCTATGTGAAATAAATTCTGCGATTAAGTAAAAGAGTTTTTAAAAAGAAAACACAATTTATTTCTTCTTATTATTTGGAAGTCTTTACATGAAATAAACTTTTAAAATTGATAGTCACGAAGTAGAAATAACGTCTGATTTTGAGCTCTGTAAAACTGGAACTAACTTATTTTATCTTATAATTATTGAATTGTCGAGGTTCATATCATCATATTAGCGGAATCTTTTGTTTGCTGTTTTCATGAGAATTGCAATTCAACAGGGCATAATCTAACTGTTAATGTTGCATCAACGCTTTTACCGTGAGATCTGCAACTCAACAAAAAATTCTCTAGTCATGACAAGTATCTGATATCAGATAAAATAACTTGTGGACAAATTAAATTCGAACAATAGAGATTTCTGAACTTTAAAGGAAACGTTTTTACTGACATTCCCAGTAAACGACTGCAAATACGATAATAGTTTCACTAATAGCGAAAAGACAACTATAGACCAAAATTAACCAAATAAAGATATTGTATGCAATAGATTCCAATATTACATATTCGAGACATTCGTTAACTCACGATGTTTTAATCTTGTATAAAATTTAATAAAAATAATTGATAACATTCAAACATAGTCTGAACCAAGATAAAGTGCCTGAGGAAAAATAAGCATTCATAAAATGATAGAAATAAACTATTGAAATTATCGTATAATATTATAATTTATATTATATACTGGATGGTCTTTCCCTATACCGAATTCAAAATTAAGTATTCACGTTACAGAGCTATCACTAAACGTTGTTATTCTGAAGCTCTTATTAGAAGAAGATAGTAATTTGTAACATAATAACATAAGAACACTCACCTCGCTATAAATCATAACATTTGCACCGGTTTGGAAATCCTTATCTTGAAAAGAGACCTAAGGAATAAGAAGATCCTGTGCATTAGAAAGATATAGATTATTTTTCAAAATATTGAATCTGCATTAATAATATAATTTCAACCAGATCTCGCGATCAGCACCTTAATATTCTACAAATCAAACGCACGTCAAGAATTGCGTTACATTATGAGATATATTCCTTAATATATTCAGGATGTCATGATACAAAATCGCAAAACATCACAATAGCGGATATGGCTAATTACCCGAAAATAACTACCTAGATACAATAGGACTTTAGTATTCACAAAATCTATTCTACGACTTGCGTTTTATTTGTGCTGTGCTAGGGATGAACTAGGTTCATTTCCTTGTACCGTGTTAATATGTTCATCTATTTTGATATTAATCATTCTATATATTTCGTCAATGTAGGAATTTTCGCAGTTGGCACAGGGAATTTCGTAAACACTTTGGGCTCCCTACGAGATTTTATGTTTAGGATTTGGTATAATGCTTCTTATTTTTTTGATAGCCACTAAAACGGTTTGGATATTGTATTTAGCTAAGATTCTGCAGATTTTTTTCCATAGTATCTTTGATATATGGTATGGTTGCACTTGAGGTTGGTTCTATTTCTTCACTATTTGTTTATTTTTTCTTTTATAGCGCTTTTTGGATTTCGTGATTGGTGAATCCTTTTCTCGCGCTATAAAGAAAAAGAAGCTCTAAAAACCTCAAAAAGAATAATGATATTGTAATTTTACCGGCACACTAAGGAAATGCCACGGTAATAATAGACCGACACTGATATGACCAAAATGCAAAAATTATTAGAAGAATCCGCTAATCGAACGATAAAAACTGATCCAATCACATATTTAGAGGAAATAGCAAAATAAAAGTTAAAGTAACCACTATTGAACAAGATATAAGAGAGAAACTGATACCAAAATAGTATAGACTACCAAAGGACACAGAGAAGGTACACCGTTACAACCCATAGTTATAGATGCACCAATACAACGATTAACAAGATATCTAGCGATTACGTTTCAAAATCAAGTGCAAAAACACGTTTCTTATATACAAAACTCATGACATGTCCTAGAAAAACTACAAAACCAAACTTTGTAACTTGAAGATTCACTAATCAGTTTTGATTTAATATCTTGCTTTATAAATGTTGTCAGATCTTGCTCTTGTTTAGCATCATGGTATATATGAACCAGTTTTTATTGTTGTTTTCACCTTGCCGTGTATACAAATAGTAATATAACTCTGTAATAGGGTAAGAATATGTTTATTTAGCCGACTAATAGAATCCATCTCGTATCCGTTGCTAAAGAATAAATTTAGGTGAGAAATTCTATATACTGTAAAATTCTTTTAAATAATTAAATAATTGAACATGCCAGTTTCGTTGGAAGTTAAATCATCTCATTCTGAAGGTTAATTCTAGTCAGGCAATAACCGAGGAAATCAAAGAAATTTTGAGCGATGCGGTATTAATAATTTCATCAAAAGGTAACGTGCTGCGAACAACGCCTCTTGGCCAATTAAAGAAGGCGGGGCCCGTGGGAGAAAGAAATGAAAAGACAATTAAACTTAAGTTGCGCTGATATTCAGTTGAATTGAATAATTTTTTGAAAAAGTATAAGAAAGTATAAAATACAAAATTAGCTAGACTATTTCGGCGGGAGTGTTTACTTTATGTTAACAACCTTCTCCATTGAATCTGTCAAAAGATTATAGTAACCTTCCTTAGAGATTAGATACCCGAACTGGATTTCCGAGTTATTTGGATTAAATAACTGGCAGAGACTAAGACAGTTTTCTACATATAGTTCACGCCCGCTTTGGGGCATCAAAGGATTTTGGCTAAAAAGCAACACCCATCATTGCGAGATTCTGTAAGGGAATATTCTCAGATTTATTTTCAAGCATTATTGTTGGTCCTAAATCAGCTCCACGCTTTTAAAACACTTGGGGACTGTATCTTATGTCAGTATAAAACCAATGCCTGATGTGTTGAGGGAACTTATTCCTGAATTGAAACTCACGAAACCAATGGTCTAAAGAATAATTTAAAGTTTCAATTTTAAGATAGTTAGAAAATTTGCCATCCTTATTACATTTGTCCAAGAATAACAATCTGTAAAATTTGTTTTTACATTGTTTAATATATTGTTTGTTTGTTTGTTTTTGTGACTGAGGGTTCGGGATGCAGAATTTCCCTTGGTCCTCTTGGACTAGAACTGTTATATAGCCATTTCGCCAAGACTACTAGAGTTTTGCCAAATCTGGAGGGGTTCCACGGTCAGTAGGGATTTTTAACGTGCCAAAAATCACATTGACACGGGACCTACGATTTTACTTCCTTATTTGAGAGGAAGATATGTTTTTAAATTTTTGTCCGCTATAAAATTTACCGACCTCGATCGGGTTTGAACTCGATGGATGTGAAGGCAAACATGCTAACCACTACACCAGTCGGAGCCGGCTTGTTTAATATATAACTCAACACAAAAAGCTTGGGATATTCAAAATTTTATGTTTTTTCTAATGTAGTTGACGCAAAAGCTTCGTTCGTTTTTTTTAAAAATATAATTATCTGCACCCACATTGGGGAGCACCTACTGTATACCAAAATTGCAGACCTTTTTCGTCAACCAATGTTTCTTTATGTTTAGATTAATGCGATTTTAACCATAGTTCCGACTTGTTTATAAATTGTTGATTTACTTTTAAATATGTTTGTTGTGAAATGCTATTTTGAATCTATAAAAAACATCCCATTCCCATTCCAATAATTTGTGTTATAGATTTATGAACAAAGCAGTGTGCGCAAAACTAACAATGTTTGACCAAATAGTTATTAAAAGGTATGTCATATCATATTATTCCCTAAAATTGGTTGAGTTAAAATTTAGTTAATCTTTAATAAAAGTAATCTATGCACTTCAAGATGCCGAAATTTCTGTAGGCGGCTATTTTGACTTTGCTTGTGCGTGCTGATAATTTTTTTCATCAGACAACTATCATTCTACGTTCTGATATCGCAACACTTTAAAGTATTTCTTAATGGACTACCTTTACATACAAATACCATCGGTTTAAGTTTCACAAATAGCTAGTGATTTATTTTGTCATCAGGATTGTCCTGCTATCAAATCTCCTCGCATATATTGTAGTTACCTTTATTCAGGTAATATAAATTGGTCGATTTTAAATTCAAAATTTTAGGGAGTTATTTTGAAAAATTTTATTTATTTGAGTCTTAAGTCCAATAACTTAATCTTTTAGCTTATTACTAAAGTGAACTCTTTGGATTTTCTTATAACTATTCTTAATTTTTAATGAGTTAATTTAATATTTGTAAATTTACTACAAATTAACATTCAGCTGTTAATTAAGTAACCAATTTTATGCAAATTTAATAGTTGTTGCTACATCTTGTGAATTAATTACAAGACCCTTAAATGACAGCATATAGTGTATTTTTAAAATTTATCTAAATTATTGCCGTCCAATCAACTTGAGCTCTCAAGGCCAGTAGACCGTCGCATCGACAACGTTGCAGCATCTACATCTACATCTACTACATGATAGCAACGGCATAAATTAAATTGACATGAATGTGTATAAATTGTGTAGGTTTTTTGTATTTCACTGTGTAACGTAAACTACACTTGAGACGTATCGTCAACTACCTTAATTTATGAACTTCCTTTGTTAACATAATAACATATTCTGTTATTGTAATAAATTCTCAATATCCGTATTTATGTTTAAAGTGATAACTGTTATTTGTTTTTGTGTGAAAGTAGAAATTCTAATTTTCTAGTAAATATTCTCTATTGAATTATTAACACTTGACAACCGTTTGTTACCAAAGCTCTTTACCAATAACCTGAGCTGGTCATATTCTAACGTCTTACTGATACTCTAACCACAACTGACCTTAAACATAAAAGAAAATTCTATATTTTTTTAGTCGGTTACAATGTGCAGGAATAGCTGCCAGGAATGACAGGTAAGGAAGTCTTCAGTATGGAGGTGACCTTGAAGTATTGTTATGAAAATATTTAAGAATATTAACCAAAAACCAATAGTCCTATTGAAGCTTGCTCCGGTGCCTTCGAAAATCTCTACATAGAATTTTCTAGATGCAATAACAAGGCAGTAAATCCATAATAAGCAACAATAGAACAATTAGTCTCTGGCAGAACTTAGTCGCCAACAAAAAAAGTATAAAGACTGTTCAATTCCAATACCATTTTTAATAGATATATTTAATAATTAAAAATTGTCACAAAAGTATAAATAACAATAATTCTTTGGAAGACTACAGAACGTTCCACAAAGTTCCACTGAACTGATAGCTAAATAAATTGAAGGTCGCTGTAATGAGTCAAGACATTGGAATTTATTGCATTATCATTATGACCAATTTTATTCATTAGCATTGTAGGTGTTTCTGGAATATCTTCTTTCTCTAAAAATGGCATTTTAAATTCTTCCTTTTAGATAGTTTTGCTAAGAATATTGTTTTGTTAAGTAGTTATTTTAAATAAATATAATATAAAGGTATATTATTAGTGTACTGTAAAATAAATGCTTAAGTTGAATATTTGTAAATAAATAATTTACATTTTAGCGAATATGAATAAAGACTTTTAAATAATTAGAACGTATCGTTACAATAGTGTTAGATGTTAGATTTGAACATGAAAATGTGATCTCGCGGACAATTAATAATTAGAAGCCGGTGTTAATTTTTTTCTATATGTCAGGCACACGAAAGACCAAACAAAATATCGAGTTTCTGATAAAATGTTGCAAACGATGCAGGACTAGACGGAATCCAATCAAAGTAATTGGCAAAAAAATTAAATCCAATTGGATTCTAATGAAATCCAATGAAAATTAATTAGAAGATAAAATTAAAGCAGGTCAACATGCTTTGAATAAAAAACTTAAATTAAATCAAAGTAAATTGCAAGACGACATTAAAGTGAATCAAACTATGTTACAGAAGAAATGATAGCAATTAATGAAAACCAAGCTAAACTACAGAATGAAATAAAATTAGGCCAAAATTCATTAAAAGAAGAATTTAGAATAAGCAAAATTAAATTGTAAAAATATCTAGTAAATAAGGTGGCAAAATAAATACGAGACTGAAAAATTCAGTGAAATATCAACAAAATATGAGAAGGTAACCAAAAGGTGTGATGAACTAGATCAAAAATTAATGTACCTCACAATGAACAAAGAAGTCAGGATGCCTAAGGACAAGTTAAAGCACGGACACGTGTATAAAATAAAGATATCCTGAGCTAATTATTATAAGTAATTTGTAGCAGGTGCAACATCGAATAGGTGAACCATTGAAAAAAGATATTGGATCCCCTGGTCATTCTACAAACTATACCAGACGATTTGCAGAATAAATTCGATTATCTTGTATTAAGACTAGAAATTCGCAAGGGCGACAAATACTGGGAAAGGAATTGATTGTAGAAAATTTAAAACTGAAGTTGCACAACTAGTGCAATTAGCATACCCTACAATTGCGTAACAGAGCAGGCATTTAGATTAGCACCTCCGCGTGATCTTGCTAGTGCACTGACTTATGTACTGAAATTTTAAGCGGCCAGACAAGCATCGAAGGGCCACATTCGTGTACGTGTCATTGAGAAAGGCAAAACTAGTGCGAAAAGTTTCCAAAAAAGGCTATTAAGAATAATTAAAACACAAAGACTAGTAGGATGTAAATCATGATACTGGAAATGGGGACCCATACTGAAAAATTTCAAACAGGCTATAAAAAAACCCCGCTGATAATACAAAGCATCAGTAAATCTACAAAGATCGAAGTGGAAGGACGAATATTGATCTCTGGTAGCCAAGTTCCAGAAGTCCCAAACCAAGTGGCATCGTTAAAATATAACCCAGGCAGTCTTTGCACCAATGGAATAATCTCATGGAAGAACTAACAAATGCTGCTGGTTACAATTGCAACGAACGCAATAGTGAAACCAAGCATTGTTCAGAATGGAAAACTTCTACATTCACAGCTACAATTATGCACAGCTACAGAAAACCGTGCAACCGTTCATGGTGAAATTATTACAGATATTTAGGATGGTTGTAAGAAATATACTCATCGCGTTCTGGTTGTCGAGATTATCATGCCATAAAAATAATCCTAACAGAAGAGGCGACCTAAACCATCAAGAAGCGAAACAATCATTATTGGTCAACCAGATGGAGGCTTCCGGGCAGGATACATAGGAAACCTAAAAATCAGCAACACAAAGATTGGCCGTGGTATTCTACCTGGGAGAGTGTTGATCGAAGTCAAGGAACTGACGTCTGTTCTTTGATAAATGTTAATACCTTCCAATGACTCTAAAAAAGGGCACCAAATTAGAAACATGTACACGTATCTCATATATACTACGTTGCATGAAAACCGATGACAGAGTTCCACCTTTTAAGGATTTATCTAAGTTTCGTGTCACCCCCGAATTCTTGGACAACAGTTTATACCATGAGATAAAGGATACAGCCAATGAATTGATATAATAATATTCCGACAAATTTACATTGATGACGGTTTGAAGAGAAGAACAAACGTTTTGGCACACAAAATGAATACTGGAGGTGTCCAACCAATAGCTCAATGATTAGGGAGACAGTTTTTACCCAAACGAGAGAAAACCGAGAAGATAACCAAGGACATGGCATATAAAGGAATAATAGAGCCGTCCAGTAGTCCTTAGGCATCGCCGGTAGTACTTTTTCAGAAAAAAGATGGTAGTAGCACTGTGTGATTTACCGTTGCTTAAGTAATATGACCAAAATGGACAATGACCATCCTACCAGAATAGACGCTACTGTAGATACGGTTTTGAGCTCCGAATGGTTTTAGATCGTAGACAAGATATAAATATTGGCAAGTCGGTACTGGGGCTGAATACAAGGAAAAGCCGGAATCTTCCATTTTATCTGGTAGTACACATCAATGGGTTGTCTTGTACAATGCACCAGCGATATTTAAAAAGCAAATGGAATTTCTTCTGAGACGATTGTCTTGGAAAATATGTCTAGTACTCCTAAACAGTGTCATAGTTACCGGAAAGTTCTTCGACGAACACCTAACAAATCTTAAAGAGGTTCTTCATACACTGCGAAGCTGACATGTACACCTTAGTTCAAAAAGTGCAACTTATTTCAAATCAAACTGAAATACTTGTGTCATGAGATTATAGAGAAGTATGTGGTATTTGATCTAAAAAAAGTGTAGTTCGTCCGAAAATGGACACAACCAAAGTAAAAACATGGATTACGGTGCTTTTTAGGGTTATGTACTTCCTATAGTCGATTTTCACGTCGATTTACAGACATCGCAAAAGCCCTTACAAAACCTATGACTATGACCAACAGTACTTATGTCATTTAAAACAGTTAAACAAACTTTGGTAATCGCACCCATACTCAGTTACGCTAGAATAGATAAAAGATTTATTTGTCTTGGATACGAATGCTAGCAATGATGAAGGCTGCCATAAGTATATTTTTCGAACGAAATTTCTTACTGACAACCGATCATGTAGCGCTGATATGATAAGTACAGTTTAAGAATCCAGAGGGTCAAATAGAGAGATTGATTGAACAGCTACAAGAATATGAAATTGAAGTAGAGCATCGAGCATAAAAAAATTTTGCCCAGGTTGCAAGTACTGCTCTAAGTTGAAGCCAAAAGTTGAATAGCCATTTATAAATCACACTACCATAATAAACGACCACTGGAAACAGTATTATGTTGAATAAGATCATGAACGTGATTCAGATCTGAAGTTGTTAATAAAATGGAAGAAAGAAGGTCGAAGACTAGGCTGGGAGAACGTGGCATCGTTTAGTTTCCTTGTTAAACCATATTGGTCTCAATGGGGTCCCTTGTAAGTTCAACATAGCCTTTTTAAAGGAGCCCTGAGAAATGATGGCACTAACCAAAGACACAGTTTTACGACAAATGCTTTATTGTCCATCAGGGGGGTATACGGGAGTAAAAAATACTCTGAAAACGATCCGTAAAATAATTTATTGGGGATTATAGGGATTATGTCAAAAAGTGGTGTCGAAAATGTGCAATATGCGCTTCTAGGAACAATCCATTGGGGCGGCTAAAAGTGGCGATAAGGCAATATAATGTAGATAGCCCATTTCAAAGTGTAGCAGATACAGCTGATTCATATCCGGAAACAAGGAAACGAAAACATCATAGTTGCAATGGACTATTTTAGTAAATGGGCTGAAGCATACGCTCTGACTAACGAAGGGGTCGAGATCTTGATGAAAGGATTGTTTTGGAATTCCCTTGGAATTACATTTATACCAAGAAAAATGTTGAGTAGTCCTATTTAAAAATCTCTGACAGCTGTTGAAGATACACAAGACCGGAAAACCCGCCCTTCTCCCACAGTCACACGGAATGGTGGAACGCATGAACCGAACGATAGGAAAGTAGTTGTTGAGAGTTGTCTCATACCAGATGTATAAATCTAGGATTATCCGAATTTCATTTTGAAGAAATTTCAATGTGCGAATTTTAGCCAAATAATCAACAATCTATCCAACTCAACAAACAACAGTATAGTAATCCGGATGAAAATTATTTGATAAGTCCTGATATGTTTGCTAGTTGCGGTAGAACAAAACGTGGTGGTAATTATGGTGAATAACTGTTTGAGCGCCATTGTGTCGCTAAATTTATTGGTCAAAGCTTGACATAGAAAACGTTGACCTGAAATGTTAAACAAGTAAATGTTCAAAGAACTAACAGAAACAACAATCGATAAAAAACACACTTGGCAAGCGTAAATTTTAATGAGAGCAAAATTTAGGAATGAGTCGGCTTCAATACTATTTAAATACATTTGTTTAATCTGATATAAACACTAAAATTTGGTTTAAATAAAATCGTAGACAATTAAACCTTAAAGAGGTAAGCAAATAAATTTATAACACTGTAGTCAGTTACTTGTATCAAAGAAACACTAGATTATGATACAGAATACTTACAAAGGCCTCGTTAAAAGAAGGAATACATTTTCCCTTGTATGCAAGTCAAAACAGTATTCTCGTGCCCTAGAAGCTGTGAACAGATAAAAATTAAGCACTTATAAATTTGATTACAAAATATGACACTGTAAAAATTCTCAACATTTCTAGAGAATACCACTTCTCTTCGCTACCATTTAATGTATGTGTATTCCAAATTCGTTAGAGATAAAATTACCAAGAAACAACTAGCAGAAAATGACGGAACTCAACGAGACCGAGGACTCGTTCGGACGAAGTTCCCCGAAGGTGCTTCTGTTGGTGCTGTCGATAAGAATAACGCCAAAACTAGGACTCGGTTCAAGCGTAAACTTGATATTGTACTCCAATTTTAATTCAAAAAACTGAGAAGGTTTCTTCACACACTTGCAAGCGGCTGGTAATAAACTTCGAGGAAAAACTTGTTCTTGTCAACAAATAATTAGTTAATTCAATACATAGCTACTTAATAAAAACGAAGGATAAAGTTAAATTCTTATCGCGTCCGACGTTGCGGATATTTTTTGTGCCTCTCGCCACACATGTTAGCTCCCGGAATTTCCAAACTTAATCAAATCACTTTCTCGAACCAAATATCAACCCCGCAGCAGTAATTATAAATCTGCGACAGCGCAAATTATAAATTATTCAAAAACAATCCCTTAACCAAAAACTCGCAGCGTCGGACAACCTTTTAGCTTTAGGTCTCCGCTCACACTCCTCGGCGCAATCCTTGGACTACCTTGTTATCATCTATGCCAAGTGTGACCTTCGACCGAGAATTGTAATATTTATTATAACTCGAAACGAATTAAAACATTACGAAAAGACATATCGCAAACCAATTCCACTAAATTATTAACTTACATTTACCTGCATTATTCCACAGTAATTAAAACACAAACATTAGTTCATATATGCAGCTGTTAATAAATAAAAGGATTCCGCTATATAATAAAATTACCACAATGACGATTTCGTTTGCAAAGCAAATTCAATTTAAATGAAAACAAAATTAAATGCTACAGCTATTATATACAGCATGTTCAAGAACACATGACAAATCTAAACCTTAAGTACATGCAAACATTTTTCTACTCGGAGAAAAAATGAATGTAACAAGTTAATGTGATAATCTCAAGACACTAAATGTGGAATTTTCTTATTTAACCTACAATCACGAAATTCTATAAGAATTATCTTGGGTTTCCAGCAGCATATATTTATATGTACATACCCCATTATTATTAATAAATGTCAATAATGTGCAGATTGTTGGCCGAAATCATAGTTTTGAAATAATTGTTATGTTTTTTAAAATGCCTACCTACATTACTTAAGAGTGCAAAAATCTTAAGTTGTATATAGGCAATTGACATTCACTATGTATTGTAAGTTGCCTAAATTTCATCAAATTATGGTAATTCATGTTCAGGAAATTATTTTCTTCAAAAGGCATTTTGAAAAGAATTTCTGCCACTGTTTAAAATTATATAAATAGTAGTTTCAAACGACTACTGTATTTAAACAGTAAAAAGCCTTTTATTGCAACAAAGTTCAATTTCTTGTTGTAAAGCTACTACTACAGTTTCTACAATTATTTCTACTACTGGAGGATTTTCGCCAAGTGTTTCGATTTTTTTAAACAAAGTAGTTCTACATAATACAGAGATACTTTTTATTTGAACTCAAACAGTATAATTTTTAGTCTATAATACATTTCATCAATTATCGCATATTTTTGATTATTTTATTTTAGTTATGAACACAACCGTTCGCGATATTGTTGCAGTGATGGAACTAGGATTGAATGTCAAAACTATATTTGGAATCAACATAACCCAATTTCAAGAATTGCTTTACTTACATGTACTATCTGGCTTTTAAATTCTGTAAATGTCATATAATTGTTGTATGCAGCGCTCTTCCACAAAAAGAAAAGCATAAAGATATCTACTAATTTTTTTAAGCGTATTACAGATGTCACTTTTGTCCGTTCTTAAATTAAACCAAATTGTCAATGCTCACGCCCTCTGTTATCAATCACCAAAAGGATAATAGTTTTCGCACTCTTAATAATTAAATATTTACGAGAAGATAGCCCAGATAACCAGTATATTCGATAAAAGTGTAAAACATTTTATAGCGGAAAATTTGAAAATATAATAGATAATCTCAGTAAGGTTGACAACGATTTCAAAACAATAACAAACAGGGAATCTAAAATATTACATAATAGGTTTGTTCCAACCTACTAGAAAACCGTACATTGTACCATCACGAGTATGCGCACTATAAAAAAGCGTTCCAACTGATGTATGAACTGTACATTGAACGGTACCGGTGGGGTTCCAACAAAATTTGAATCGTGCAGAAATCAGTTATTGTACAGTCAAAACAGTTTCCGGAATTTTTCAGAACTGTTTGTGCTAACATGCGCAATATGCCAATATGAATTTGTACTTCAAAGTACTGTCAAATACTATCACGTTTACGTGGTTTATGTTAAATATTGTTTAGAAAAAGTAAATAAAATAATATACTTTTATCTGTATATAAATATAAATTTAATAATTTTTTTGTTTGGTTT
>JAHWXV010454996.1:0-12088 GCA_024586415.1 Phrixothrix hirtus
ATATATATATATATATATATATATATATATATATATACTATTGAACAAGTTCATTATCAATTAGTTTTAGTAGGATTCTACGTGTTAAAATCTCCCTAGTTTAATTCAAACTATGTTTAAATATTGAATATACTAAGGTCACACATATGTAACTTTAACAGTGAATCAAAGCAACTCATGAAATCGTTACATATGGGTCACCCAGTATATATGGTTCACAAGCTTAGCACCATTAAATAATGTATAGTTTACTTCGAAAGCTTGTGATTTTCTGAGTCTTTAATGCACAAAATCAAAAATTAGTTTGTCATTCAGATACAAAATGTAAACTTGAATCTCTTTTAATTTAATGATTTTTTTAATACACGTTTTTCTGAGTGAAGCAGTAATCGTGATAATTCAATAACAACCGGGTTAGACGAATAGAAAATAACTTACTTTGAAAACATCGAGGTTGAAGAATTTTATTTAACTTCAATTTCTCTGAACCTTTCTTATTAAATTTATAGACCACCAATGTTTTCTCCACAACGGAATCTTCCATTTCCATCAAATGGGTTGCAAGCGTAGGTTTACTTATGCTTGATCATATGTTGCCCTATAAATATGGGCTTGTTGAATAACTGCTTCCCAGTTAATTTAAAACTGAAATTAAAGCACACACAGGCACAAAAACGACGGTTAAAATTTTTATTTTAAATTTTATAGAACGTAGATCAATATGTCTACTATGCTTTACGGCTGAAGACTACGTCCTTTGCTCTCGAGGCACCGCTTACCAACCGTATAGGGTTCCATAATTTCACGGACCAGAAGTCAAGTTAGCCAATTAGGAATTCTAATTTTAAAAATAAAGTATTTAGCGCGACAGATATGCGTGGTAAAATGTTCAAATATTCGCGACGGTTGCACAATGTTTTAGGACTTACGTCATCTTGACAAGCATGATATCATTTTTCTTCAAACAGATAAATTGGAAATTATATGTAAATTTTATATGGAATAAGCCATTTCTTTAACTAAAATAATTTATTATAAGACGAAAACGAGGAATTGATTTATGTTAAATTAAAAATGCTTCAAAATTACCTTTGTTACTACTGAATACGAAACATAAGAGGTCTTTTATAATTATAAAAATAGCGCAAGAAACTAATTGGATATGTTTTGAATTAAAAGGCAAGGTCATAAACACTTTTATATACAAGGTGTTTTCTAAAAGTCCAATCATCACACTTTCATTTCCTAAACGGATGTTATTTGCAAAATAAATGTACGTACTTCCATATACAGAATGATCGGAATAAAACGGCGTTTTGCAAATTTTTAGAATTGCATTGAATTATGAGCCTTTAGCTTGTTTTTCTAAGTAATAATTAATATATGTTATTCATTATTTTGGAATTTTAATTTCGCTCTTCTAATGATAAGTACGTATCCCACTAATTTTGTGCTGTTCGTATTTAGCGATGATTTGTTGTCTACGCTAATTATGTTTTCACTATACTTGCCATCCAGGTAATCTTAATAAATAGCCAATTAACATTCATAATTATGGGCATTGTTACAAAAACATAATTAGCCACTTATATCATGAGAATATCATTTGTAACAATTTAATAAAATAAAACAATCTTTTACGTCCAAATCACTCAAATTAGCCACTGTGTGATGATGCAGGGGTACAATATCTATTACAGCCGTAATCATATATTGTTATTGACAGAGAGAAATGTTTGTATTTTTTCACTCACTTATAAAGATTGCAACTCAGTATTTTTACGCAGTAATACCCATGCCTAATTAAATTAATTTAGTTTAATAGCAGACAATATAAGAGAATTAAATGCAAATAGAAAATAAAATTGTAATTTAGAGTTATTAACTTTTAAAATTTAACTTAAAAGAACATAACTATTTTACTATTCCACCGTGATCGATAAATTTTCTCTCTCTAACTACAGTAAATCGAAGTATATTTCTATTTCATTGGGTGTAATATTACAAGCTGTAGATATTGTATGCGCAAGACAAGTTTGGATATGATGCTTACAAACTATCTATCAACAAAAATTGAAATATCAAGTTACTAACGAAAATTGTGAGTTCTATTAGCTGTGCTAAAATAGTAACCAACATCTTAAGCATTATCCAAGTACTTAACATCAACAACTAGTAAATTTGATATGACACAAGGCTACCCTTTAACTCTCTTCCTATTTTAGACGAATAAACTTGGCTGACCCGGACAGTAGAAAGAAAATAAATTTTGGTTTCATTATCTTTTTTTAATGAGACGCACTCTATTTTTGATGTTTAATTTAATAAGTATATCGTATTCTTACCGTGATACTACATAGGGATCCTACAAATATGCCAATACCTTCACTGCAAAGTGCGGAAAGGAAACCAATCGCTAAATACATACAAATTCTATGAAATTCAAATGGCTGCGCTGTCAATATATAAACTAACATCATGTACAAAAATCCTAGAATAATCTAAACAGAAAAAATAAAAGTAGATCGGTAATTCATTAGCAAATATACATACCATTAATGGTAAGTTTTGAAACATGTATGCCAAAAAATACGCCTTTAAACTATACCATCCGTTAAAATATTCACGTTTTAAAATTTCTATTTGTAATGGAACTACAACAATGCTGCTAAATTTTGTTTTTCTGTAATTTATACTTACAATGGATCACGTGTATAAATGAGTATGTATAGACAAAAAACATGTAAGTGGCCATGCAAAGTGTAAAATTTGAAAATGCCCTTGAACCGTCATTTCCAACACCATAATAGAATAGTCCTAATAGAATTCCTAATGTAATGTGGCTGATAATTTGCAATAAAATTCCTGTTTTATTTCTGATTAACTGTAACATCGAGCGATTATATAGTATATAAAATTGGACCCAGAATGACACAGGAAACTTTATAGTAGTGCTCGTTGCTTCAATTTCTTCATTTACATTGTCAGATGGTGTTTCTTTATGTGCAATATTCGCAGTTTCTTCGTTGTTATTAATTTTTCCATTTTGTATAATTTCAGCCAAAATATCACCATAATTTTGATTTAATTGCACTAATTCAATAACTGCAAAATAGAAATATAAATTACATAGTATTATATTATATCTCTTCTTATAATTAATAATTAATACCTTACTCTGAACCAAGTCAAAGATTAAAATAAAAATACATAGAGAGATTTTGTATAAATAATTTTAAGTTAGAACTTATTGTAAGTATGAAATTGCCGCTACCATTCAATGTTATCATAGCCAAACTTATTGCACAATTGCCAATTTTTTCCCATTCATTGGCTATAGGCAAAGTATGTGCACTGGGAAATGATTGAAAGAATACACGATTAGTTATTATGGTAAACCACCGCAAAATTGAATTTTCAATTACAATTTTTGTATCTAAAATAAATCGAATGCCGAAACCCTTATAAAAATATCTCGTGTTGATTTATACATTCTTCTCCCTATCAGTGTTCGATTATTTTGCAAATTTATTTTCTAGTTTGTTAAGAATTACTAACAATTAAAATTGTGCTTTCAAAAAATAGCTTTTATTTACCTGTACGAAGTTAGCCCCCCACTTTTCGAATTAGCTAATTTCAAGGGTTGTGTTGAATTGTGCTAGCCTTGTGCTAAATTGTGTTCGAATATTATAACCATAATACGAAGAATGCTGCAAAAAATCGAAAAAAAAACATATTCTAGACCAGCCCCCCACTTTGTATATTTCGCAATTTTCTCAATTGTGCTAAGTTGTGCTAACAATGTGTTAAAGTAGTATTTCGAAAAAATAATTACAGAAAAAGTTACGTCCGCAAAACCTTTTCGATGATATAGAATTGAAGTATTTAAATTAACATCAGCCATCTGAATGTCATACAATTATATATCTGAGTTGTACTAGAGTAGCGCAATTCAGCACAACCGACAATTTCGTCAGCATAACGATATAAAGGGAACACTACTCTTGAGCGTGGCCGTTCCCAAAAGCATTCTATTTCCAAATTTCGATATTCTGACGATTCAGTGACCATGAAATTGCATATCTGTGCTAGTTGTGCTAGCGTAACACAACTCAGAATGAAATTTGGCGGTTGTAGGATAGTTAGAATATCGAAATTTAGATATGGGATGTCGTTGCGAACGGCCGCGCTTAAAACTAAAGTGCACTTTATATCGTTGTGCTGGCGAAATTGGCGGTTGTGCTGAATTGTGATACCTTAGCACAATACAGATGTATAATTATATGACATTCGGATGGCTAATGTTAATTTAAAGGTTACTTCAATCGTATATCATCGAAAACGTTTTTTGAGCGTAACATTTTCTATAATTATTTTTTCGAAATACCACTTTAGCACAATGTTAGCACAATCTAGTACAACTTAGCACAATTGATAAAATTGGGAAATATACAAAGTAGGGGGCTGGTCTCAAATATGTTCTTTTTTTAGATTTTTTGACGCAGTTTTCGTATTACGGGCATAATATTCTAGCAAAATGTAGCACAAACGTAGGACAATTCTTAAAATTAGGTAAGTCGAAAAGTAGGTGGCTAACTTCGTATACCTCTTTAGTTTTACTACATTTTAATACAAGCTTTCTCAACTTCCGAAGTAAAACTATATATCAGCAACGTCACAATAAAGAACGCTCCAAATGTAAGACAAGATAATGGTTGATGTCAAAATATGGGACTAAAATGTGAAAGTAAGCCACAATATAAACTGCTTATATTTTATTTTGCATAATTATGCATAACTTTCCGAACATCATGTACTTCGCATGATTTTGTGAGTTAGATCTGATTTTAAATATTCAAATAAAATGTGTAACAGCTTTTATAATGTTCAAGGAGGCAGCTTATGAATGTATTAATGCAATTTGTAATTATAGTACATATGTAAAATTCTGTCGGAGTAAATACAGCATTGAACTAGTTCTTTAGAAATAAACACAGGTTGGCTGACAATCCATGATGTGGTTTCTTGCCATGCCTCCATATAAGCTCCCTGGTTTTCTCAATGAGCGCCTATTCGATTAGCTAAAAACATTTTCGGAGTAGGAATACCTCATACTTGATATTTGAACCTACAAGATAAAAAAAGAAAACATCCCAAGCATTGTTTTCGACCAAAATTTTCGATATCGAAATTTTAGTGGAAATACACGTTTTCGGGTTCCCTGACTCCGAAAACCATGTTTTTAAAAATTAGTCTGTCTGTGTGTGTATATGTGTATGCGTGAGTGCGTGCATGCGTGTGTGCGCGTTCGTGTGAGTGTGTTTGTGAGTAACAGGATATCTCGAAAACGAAAAGTCATAGATAAACGAAATTCTATATTTCAGTTTGTATCCATCCTCGCTCACGATTACAACAATTTCACTAAAATCTGATAACCGAAAGTGCCACTTTATCCTTGTCATTTTTAGTTTTTCGCGATTTTCTCGAAATCGACTAGAACGATTTTTTTAAAATTTATTATTTCTTAGACCTTTAATTCCCTTTCATATAAATAAAACGGTTTCTCAAAAAATGGCCGTAAAACGAGTAACCGGAAGTACTCTCACCACTAACCATGAATAACATAACTATGAAACTGAAAGTTCTAGATAAATGAGATGTTATATTTGACATCCTTAAGTACCTTTGTATGCTAAATTAAGAATTTGGTTAAAATCCAATAACCGGAGTACAACTTTATTTCTGTTATTTTTATGTATTTTCCGAATATTTGGTTTTTGGCGATTTTCTCGAAATTGGCTGTAATGATTTTTTTCAAACTTATTGCATTCCTTAGCCCTTTAATCAAATTTCATATAGTTTAGTTTATTTCTCAGAACGAATTATGTAAATTGCGTAATCGGAAGTACTTTCGCCGTTAACTCTATGTAAAATTACTACGAAATCTAAAGTCCTAGTTGAATGAAAATTTATATTTGTGGCGATAACTGCTTTTGTATACAAAATCAAGAATTTGGTCAAATCTAGTAACCGGAAGTTACACTTTATTTCTGTCAATTTTCTTGAAATGAGCTCGAACGAATTTTTTAAAACTTAGTATTTCTTAGCTACTTCATTCCCTTTTATATGAATGAAGTGGTTTCTCTAAAAAAATTTCTAAACTCGAGTAACCGGAAGTACTTAAGCTATTAATTGTGAACACCATTTCTCTAAAACTAAGCATTATATAAAAATTAAAATTTATATTCAAGTATTTAATCTTTCGCACGTGAGACGTGAGGAATTTAGTTAAAATTGAATGACCAGATGTGCCACTTTATTCTTGAGATTTTTAAGTTCTTTTGCAATTTTCGCGAAAACAGGTTTAACATTTTTTTTAAACTTGCTGGAGTTATTAGGCCTTCAGTGCCCTTTTACGTGAACTTAACGGTTTCTCTAAAAAATGCGTTGAAGCAAGTAATCAGAGAAAACTTCCGAAGTTAAGCAGCCTTTCGCATGTGCAGTAGCTTGTATGGGTGATCGTTATAATTATCGTTTCCAAAGTAAACATAAATAATAATTTAATCATTTGTGGACACTATTTGTATATCTATGTGTGTAAGAGAAACTCGTGTGTTGTCTCACACCAGATTTTTTAAGTATGAACCGTTTTGCTATATTGATAAAGATACTTTATGAATTACGAAAATCACAGATGGAAATAAAAACTACAATTTTATTTTACTCCTCTACATAGACATTATTAAGATCTACCCACTTGGTTGCATGGGACACTAGTTTTGTTATACCGTCATTGAACCAAGCAGTGACATGTTTCAACCCATCGTGTTATCTATTCGATTTATTGTTTGACACTCTTTTACATTTGGAAAAAATGGAAATCCGAAGGCAAAAGCTCGAAGTTCTAAAACAGATTACCCAGCTTATTTCAATGAAATTGGTCCAGTAAGGCAGTTATCCTTGCTGCGGAGTGTGGTCGAGCATTATTCTGAAACAAGCAGACGTTGCTTGAGAGCAAACCTTGGCAACAGCTTTATCTGGCCTACCTGAGGTTAGTAAGTGCTTCATAGTACACTACTTTGAGGGATAAACGCAACCTAAAGAAATCTGTCACTATGACTCTTGATGCTGATGGCGTCTGTTTGAACTTTCGTGGTTTCGTCGGTGAGTTGAAATGATATCATTCACAAAGTACAAAATATTTTTAATTAGAAATAACTACATATATGGGTTTCTATAAATTTATTTCAACCACTTTTGGGCAGGAAATGACTGATAATCTTAAGTTATGAAGGAACAAATTTGATCCCGAAACGTCAGTTGACAATTAAAAATTCAATCTTTTCCTGATCTTAATAAAGTATTTATATACCCAAATTCTGGAAATATTTATTTCCAGTAAGACAAGAATTATATATATATAGTTGACCCATACCTTCTTTTATTGTGAAAATGGATGCTTCCTTCATTCGTAACACTTTCTCTGTAGATATGTATGAGCTGCAGATGAATTTCAATGGGGCAAAGTTTTTTGCACTCAAAAGTCTAATCGTAGCACGGACTTCACAGTCGGGATAACCAATACAATATAAATAAACTAACGATTTACGCAGAGGCTTGAAACACACTGGTGTGTAGTGGTAGGTACCTGATGATAATTATAACAATCACCGATCCACGTTGTTGGATACGCGAAAGGTTGCTTAACTCCGGAGATTTTCTCTGATAACTTGTCTCGTATTTTTTCAGACAAACAGCTAAGTTTGCGTAAAAGGACGTCAAATACATAATAACAGTAGAAAGTTTTTAAAAAAATGTTATAGCTGTTTTCGAAAAAATCACAAACAACTTAAAAATCGCAAAAATAAAGTGGCACTTCAGGTCATTCGATTTTAACTAAGTTCTTAACGTTTCGTGTACTTAAGATAGAAAACAGGTATAAAATTTCATTTTTATATGATGTTTGGTTTTTGAGATGTATTGTTCACAATTGATACTTTAAGAACTTCCGGTTACACAATTTTCGAAAATTTATTAGAGAAACTGCTTAGTTCATATAAAACAAAATTAAATAGCTAAGAAAATACTAAGTTTGAAAGAAATCAGAGCCAATTTCAAGAAAATCGCGAAAAACGAAAATTTTAAAAATATCTAAAAATGACAAATAAAATAATACTTCCGATTATATAATTTTAACCAAATTCCTGATTTCGCATACAAGGGTAGTTATGACCTCAAATATAAATTATCATATATCTATGACTTTTAGTTTAATAGTTGCTTTATTCACAGTTAATGGTAAAAGTACTTCCGGTTTTTCGTTTTACGGCAAAAGTCTTGAGAAACCAACTTGGTTATATAAAAAATGGTACTTCTGGTTATCCAATTTTAGTGAAATTGTTGCGGTCGCGCGCCCGAATAGAAACAAACAAATATAAATTTTGTTTATATACGATATTTCGCTTTCGAGTTGTCGTGTTTACGCACACACATACACACACACAGACGCGCGCGCATACACTCACACAATGGTTTTCATGTATCTATCTTCAGTTATTCCAAGTTGGAAGGTCTATTCGCACACATACTGTCCTTTAAATCACCCTACCGAAAAATATCCAATATGATATGGCCAGGGATCTAGTTGACTATAGAATTCATTGTTGGCGACGTTTACGTATTGCAGGAGACATCATCTAATAATTGCTTAACTGCAATATCAAGGTATGGTGGTGCTCCATCCTGCTGCAATTAAATATTCAGATAAGAGAACAAAACCGTTAAGGTAGAAGTCAGATCGCCACGTACAGCTCAAGATAGCACTCTGCGTTTAGAAACTGCTCAAAAAATAACGTTGCTATTCTAGGGCTATTGCGCATGTGCAACCTGAGTTGGGATCAGTAGCCGCAGTTATGGTGATTTATCATTCTATTCAAGACTCAACTAAAAATAAAAGCTAATAACTAAACATTATGATGAGCAATGCCTACTGGTTACCCGAAAAAAGTATATTACAAAAACTTGGGTTTTCTTGATCACATCTCATCAACTTGTCGCAAAATTCTACTAATCAACCATAATCATTTTCTAGTAATTCATGTGTTAGTTGTGATTTATAATCGTAGAGATTTTTAATGGGCGATAGTTGCACTATAGCTGCCTGACATATTATAATGTCGTATCTTTCTACTAGATGTACTCGGATTTTATTCTACCTCTAACAATATATTCAGTCTTACTTCAACATTTACTTGGGGACATCCATCTTTAAGCAAATCGCTTATACTGCCCACCTGATTACATTTTCCATGAATTCTACTAATTGTAGATTGTAAAATTAGAAGCCTATCGGGATGCACCCTATTAAATAGACCACATACTTCTTCTTGAGTTCTCCTTCTATATCCACAACCTCCCACCATTAATATCTCTATATTTTCTCTTCCATTTAAATTAGCCATTTTATATTGTACTTTATTCAAGTACCAAAAATTACAGAATGACACGTGCAGCTATTATGTAAAACGCCTTTTTTATTAACCAACCTGTATATAAAACATCAAATTTGTTTAATAAATATTTCCATCAATTTCGATTAATAAACTATTTTAACGCATTTCCTATGTAACACAGATCGGTTGCTTCTTAATGCCAGTTAACTATGAAGATCATATTTTACGTATTTGAATGTAACAAATTAACTCTTTGTATATACTAACAAAGTTCTTACTTCAGTCATTTATTAAACCGTTAATTCTATTGTTTAAATACGTAGTTTTCTTTAAGGGTATTTTAACAAGGCAAATTTATTGAATTTTAAAATACAGAGGCGGCCTTCCCCATTTTTATAAATGAGTCTCATCCAAAGTATTATTGTAAATACGTGTTGGTCTATATTGCATTTCTTTAAAGTGATATCATGCTGGTTAGGGTGACTCAAATTCCGTCACCTTGTGCAATCCAGAAATATTCAACCATTGTTTACCCGCATAATGTGCTTCGCCAAATATTTCATTTTCAAAACCAGAATTTCTGATTGGCGAGTTCAATCTTATTCATTATGATGAAATGTCCCTCTCTTCCCTTTCGTGTTACTTCGATTGCAGCGATCGATTGATCAATATGTAGGGTGGTTTTAAAAACATAAAATAAAAAATAATCTAAATATTTTTTGGTTTTGCGACCAATTGTTTTGTGCGTGTTATTTTCTTTTTAGAAAACGGTCAAACACCTATTAAGAAGTGGTTCGACATCACCCGGAGGGATATATTTGGAAATAAAACAAAGGGACACGAGTCCGCCATTTTGTAAATTCAGGACGCTCTTTTAAGTTTAAAGGAAATATTAGTACGATCCATTAAATGAAAACCGGAAAAGGACTGTTATACTGAAATTTTGCAAACATTACTTGAGTACAAGTAAGTCAATTTTATCCTAATTGATTTCTGCTGTGTAAGATGTATTCAATCTTCAAATTAGTTGCTGTTCTAATTATTATAAACATTATTAAATTCAGATAATGCCAGAACTAGAGACCGTTGCTTAAAGTTAACCAAGTATTCATAAAATAAAGATTTATGGATATCATATATAGTGTGGCCCATACGTATTGCAACTAAACTTGAGATTTTTGCATTACTGTCAAATAAGTGTATATCACATATTTATGTAATTACGTTTAGAGCTTAATCTAATTTAGACAATATTTTGAACACTTTGATTCTAAATAATATTGTGCTTATTATGTGAATATTACTTTCGAAACCTGCTTTGACTTTAAATTGATATTATTATATATTATGTTCCCTTTAATTTGTGATTTGTAAGTTTTTTTAATTTATTTCATTATATCAGCTTATTTTACCTGTAATGTTTTTCTTTCAGTAGTAAAGATATCTATTGTTCTTTCAAGCATTTTATCTTGGACTGCGAACTGCAGCCCATTAGTTTGTTTAACATTTATGTAAATACAAATGCCGAGATTCCATAATATTAAAATAACAAGTATTGGCGGTTCACTTTCAAACCTTGTATTTCAGAAATTAATAAACCGAGTTAGACCAAACCACACTTATTTTGGTAATAATCACGTTTTGTATAAGAACGCTGAATTTCAAATTTTCCAAAGTTGCATTCGCGGGTAAATGTAAAATATGTTCTTGAAAATGTGTTTTTCATTGATATTTTTAAGAATGTCAAAATTCAAAAATTAATTTAACAAAAACTTTTCATCTAAAGCGGCTTATATTTGGACATACGAGTATAATTGATTGGACATTATTATATAGTTTTAACAAATTATAATCCTATCGGGTTGTTAATAACGAAATTAAAATCAATAATTGCGAACGACTCTATTTCCCTCATTTGAAGAGATATTCAAAATATTCTTTCTACTCATTATACAGGTAAAGAAATTAACACATAAGAAGAAAAAATCTACTTAAAAGAAAAATTGTGTATACTTGTAGAGATAAAAAAGTTTATGCGAAAAAGCTCTCGGGAAATATTCCGCGAGGGGAAGACGGGAGCGTAAACCAAAGCGACACTGTGGGCGGATAATGTGTTTCAATGATTCAAAGACCGCTATTACTTAGAAGCGGCACAATAGTAAAATTGTTAGGAAACTCTACCTGCACGTAATTATTTATTTCTAATTATTTATACATACAAGGTATACCAAAAATTTATTTATAACATATGTATGTGCTTTTACAATTTATAGTAAAGCATTTTTACAATATATAGTAAAGCATTTTAAAAACTACAGTAAAAGGTACAATACCTCAGTTCGATTCTTTATCAAGACTGTAATATAAACAATAAGTATTATTTATATTTAATTGTAAGATTGTGAGGTCGTAGTCCAACCCACGGAAGGTTAATAATTAATAAGTGTTATATTCCGATAGCAGTTACGTACAAACACTTTCTTCATCGTCTTCATTGATTTCAGTGTCAGTACTTTCACAATCGCCCTCATCAGCGTCATCCTCATCTTGCACATTAATGATTAATGGTTCTATGGAGATATCAATGATATTTTCCTTCACCCTATATTTTTCTTCAATTTTCATAGCATGACTAA
>JAHWXV010455009.1:0-15994 GCA_024586415.1 Phrixothrix hirtus
ATTTGCCGCTAATCGAGCAGATTTTTCAACAATACGTTTTTCGCAATTTTCTCGAAACTATCTAAAATGGATTTAACGCGTTTTGCATGATTGCTCCACATATAAACTACACAACAAAAAATCTCCAGGGTATGATAAAATTCTCAACGTTGTTTTAAAAAATTTGTCAACGAAAACAGTAGCCCATATAATAGCAATATTTAAAGCATGCTTTATATTAGGATATTTTCGTGAAATTTATAAACATGCCCATATTCCTTTGTTTCATAAACCTGGAAAAAGTATAACGTGTACCTGAAGTTGAGTACAAAAAAATCTTTAGTGTTTGACATTAATTATTTGTTGTATGTTAAAAAGCCATTTTTGTTTCGAGAAATTCACGTACACATTAATAATATTTATTTTTGCTAATTATTAAATTTAACATTTCTTGTTAGTACCCCGTATACATATTTAAATTTACTATAATACCTAATGACACAAAATACCCTGTATCAAGTTTTTGTCATTCGCTTCCTACAGATATTTATAATTAATGGAAGATTAACTCATTTCTTTATTTATAGCGATTATTTTAGAAAACAAATTGAACAACCAAGTACGCACCGTGAACTTGATAACCTCGGTTGGCTGAAATAATTGCCTGCCGGATGTAGATTATTCTTATGTTTTAAACGGAAAAATCTAAAGTTTTAATTACTTATTGCCCGCTTAACGATAATTAAATTCACAGTTTTAAGAATAGTTTCAAATCCGTTGTTTATTTACCTATCAGTACATATAGTTAAATTCATATGTTGTTTTCAGGTAAGCTCGTAATACATTTTACTTGTTTTGTAAGGAAATGAATTATTTAAAGATAACCTGTGTAACAATTAACGTAATTTTAGATAATTATGTTGCTATTTTATTTATATACCACAAACATTATGTTTATTTTCCAAATTACGTGACAAAGTGTACATAGAGTCTAAAATTCATTTACATGGAAAACCGTATAAATAAGCCTAGCAAATTCTAATTTGAAAGTCTTTTCTTACCTTATGAGAAACGCTCTTAAAGCTTAGGCCCGTGCATACCTTATTGAAATTATTAATCTAATCAAAATAATTGTTTATCAAGAAAATTAATTATTGTATAAGAATTTAATGCACGTCATTCTGTAAGGCGTTAACGGAAGAAATATTTTAAATCAGGTTTATAGCCAGTAAACTTACCGAATAATAAATTAATTAACTTAGTCCATTAAGCGAGAATCGCTTTGCAAGAGATTAATACAATTTAGTTATTTGAATGAGCTGATACACGAACATTTATTGAAATTGAAACTTAACTTAAATACTTGAGATTAGATAGATTTGGTTATTAACGTTCTTCCTTACCTGTATAAACTTCACATGATGTTGTAACAGATATTGTGCTAAAATAAACCCTACGAAGAGGTGGCCCATTGGAAATGTTCAATACAAAAAACCTACACAAGTAATCCTAGAAACGTTAACATCCGAATAATTAAAACTGTAACTTTACCACAAATTAATTCAACAGCGTTTAAAAATAACACTCTATTCATGACTTATTGAGTAGTCAGCCATCTTTTAAACAGCAATCGGCTGGATCGATGTCAATGATCTGTTCAAAACTTGAGTTACTGCATTCATACGACCTCTAGTGTTACTTAAAATAATGGATTAATGTAGGCGTTTGTTTACTGTAAAAGTTCTTAACAAAACTTCCACGAAATTTAAATATGTTATGCACAAGGATTAATTTGCCATAAATGTATCTTTATTTATAACTTTAAAAATGTAAATACACACAATTATTAAATGTACAAAAATTATAATATGCATTTTTATATACTTACGAATAAACCTAAATAAAACTGGATTGGTATTAATTATTTATTCAGAATATAGATACAATTTTAGAAAAATAATAGGTAATCTTTTAAAAGTTTAATCTCAGTACAAATTATAGGGAACTGGGTTTGCTCAAAACACTTTGAGTAGGATTAATAACGGAATAACAGTTACAATAATATTTAATAATACAAAATGAATTCACTTTTAAAGTAGCTGCAACGAATACAGAGCTTCAGATTATAAACGAATATAAATATACAACTAATGTTACAAATAAAGTGCACACCCTTTGAAATCCCACCCCATTCCTCTTCAATAACAATTGTGAATGTTCCAATATTCTTTGTATAGAATAAAATTTCAGTTTTAGATATAACTTTTAGTGTTCTATCCCACTGAAGGAGCCTGCCTACTATATGCTACAGACCAGGGCCCACACTTCAACTTAACAGCTAACCCGTGGTATGGGTCGCAGCGTTAGTATAACAATTGAGCAGGGTAGCATTCCAAGGTCTACTTTACAAAAGGCTCAACAATATAGATGCATACCGACTTATTATTTTATTAACTACCATTTTCAAGACAGCAGAAAACTATATATACAACCGTCTCCTTGATCATATAGGGAAAATAATGTTATACCAAATTCTAATTTGGATTCCGTAAACGTTATTCTCATTCACCAGCTAGGTCGAGTATCTGGATTAATAGAAAGGAGGTTGGAACAGAAACAATACACATTTCCGCTTTTCTAGATTTATAGCAGGAATTTGACCGTGTTTGGATAAAGGGGTTGCTTCATAAGCTGAAGGATATCAGTAAGTTTCCTTATCTATTATACATAATTAGATCTTTTCTAACCAACCGTACTTTCTCTATATTTTTAATTCAGAAGTTTCGAGGTCAAATCTATTAAAGCTAGAGTACGCCAGGGATCGATACTTAGGGAAACTTTATTTAATATTTTTGTTCATGATATTCCTGAAACTAGCGCACTATTCGGATATTCACTGGTGACACCGTATTAGCTGCTCAAAATTATAACTTACACGAAGCAATTAACTACCTTCTAAGAACTATCGATGTTATTAACAAGTGTTTATCTAAATGATACTTGCAGTTCAATCTCAACAAACCGGAGCAAAAATATCCACACTACGTAAAATACTCAATCGGCAGAACATTACACTAAACAACCAAATAATAAAACGGAACGATACGGACAGTGCAGTAAAATATCTTGGTGTATATACTGATAAAACTCTTAGATGGGGTTATTATATTAATTGAGAACTAAATGAGGCTTATTAACGACTAATGCAGTGGTATCCGATGATCAACAAAATAACATCGGTCAAAATAGAATGTGGCACATTACTTTTCAAAACGGTTATTTGTCTCGTATTTACATAGTTATCCAATATGGAGCAAAGCCAGTGCAACGAAATTGAAGAAGGTACAAACCCTTCTAAACAAAGTTCTCAGGATAGTTTTATGTTTATGTTCCTGAAATTACTTACAAAATACCTTTACTGTTTTGTATAATTTGTTTGTTACAATTTAAAAGTCATTTTGTAATGAAAATTTAGTTATATGTTAATGATGTTATTCTGCTAATTTTCTAAATTGACATTTGTTTTTAGCATCCTGTATATATTGAAATCTGCTAGAATAGTTTATGACATAAAACGTCCTATATTAAGTTTTTGCCATTTACTTTGACAAATATTTATAACTACTGACCTGAGTCATTCTTAGTTTGTTTATGTTTATTAATAAACAGCTGATTCCGTAACATTATGTAGATAGATTAATTTTATAAACAAATTTATCGTTTGAATCAAATAGATCAAGTGCAAACCTCCAACTTGTTAACCTTTTTGATAAAAAGAATTGTCATCCAGATATAGATTACTTTTATCTGCTGAACATTCTTTGTTTTATTTTGCCAACGGAAATCTGGTTCTTAATTTACAAATTTCTCAATTAACGCTTATTAAATTGTTAGTTTGGTGAATGCATTTGAGTTCACTATCTGTTTAGCTGAATATACTTATAAATTACTTGGTTTCATTTTATGTAGAACCCGTAATTCATTTAATTTAATTTATAAAACAATTAATTGATTAAAGTCGTCTGTTTGAACAATTAGCTGTTCGATAACAAATACGACATAGATTAATTTTATCTGCTGAACATTCTTTGTTTTATTTTGCCAACGGAAATCTGGTTCTTAATTTACAATTTTCTCAATTAACGCTTATTAAATTGTTAGTTTGGTGAATGCATTTGAGTTCGCTATATTTTTAGCTACATATACTGATAAATTACTTGGTTTCATTTTATGTAGAACCCGTAATTCATTTTATTTAATTTTTAAAACAACTAATTGATTAAAGTCGTCTGTTATAACAATTAGCTGTTCGATATAAAATTCAACATCTGTCTATATTTTTATACTGTATTAATTATTTTCGTTTACCAAATTTTTACGCAAATTGTATGTAAGGACTAGAATCTTTCTCTCCGAACATCATATGGATAGACATAACAAATTCCGCTTAACAACAGTATATCGTTACCTCCTATTGAGAAAGTTCTTTAAGTTTGAATCCGTACACCGTTACATACATTTTTGAATTAACCGTTACGTCATGATAATTAATTCCTCTACGTAATATTAATTATTATACAAGAAATTAGTATATGCCGTTTTTCAGGGCGTTAAATAAACAATATGTCCTAATTCCCATATGGTTTTAACCCTAAATTCACTCAAAAATTAATTAAAATGTTGAGTTCATTAATTCTGCTATCTGAATAAACCGACGCAATTTATATTAAATCATAATATAACAATTACGGTTTATTTGGTTTGGTTATAAGCGTTTCCTTACCTAAGGAATATACTCAGAAACGTTAAATAAGTGCTCCGCTAACGAATACCTTATGCGAAAAGAAAGTTTTAACCTCTTTCTCCATATAGCATTACGATTTGCACCCGTATGCTGTATTCCTAAATAACCTGCACATAAGCAATCCCATATACTACCACCGAAATATTTGAATACACAAATTTGTTCACAAATTAAACCAATGGTGTTTAGAAACCACACTATCGACATGTAAATCATCGTGTGATCAACCATATTAGATTCACTTAGAAAGGGGATCGATACAAACGACCTAAATAAATACCGAAAAAAATACATACGTACGCCCTCTAGCGTATATTAAAATAAATGACTTACGTATATATTTGCTTACAAAAAAGGTTCATACCAACACAAACCTTTAAATTTTGCATCCTTCTTCAAATAAATCTGATTATTATAAATAAAATATTTATTTAGTTACAAGTGTTAATATTCATACAGCATAATAAACGCAAATACTGGTATATCATGCATTTTACGAAAATATTAGCATTCGTAAACCTGAAAGTAATCAAATTTGCACTAATTGTTTACAAGAAAAGAAATCAATTATTTCTATAAAGTTGCAACACTTTAAGCCAATATGTATGTGACACACCGTGTCCTATAAACAACAAAAGTAATATTTTGATATGTAATTAAGTGAGTTATAACCATTTCAACGAAAATTAGTTAACTCTAGAAAGTGATCACAAGAATAAATTTAGTGTTGCTGTTCTATAAGGAAGCATAATTAAGCTTTTATTCAAATAAACATGCATACCGAAGCTTTCAAATAAAGTGTAGACGCCTACAGAATTCTGTCCTATTCCATTCCATTTACCAATGTAAATACCCCTACTCCTTGTAAATAAGCAAGATTAGTTTTAGCTTTATATCATTAGTACCGTGTTGTATCATTGGCAACTGCAGTCATTGAAAGTTAAAGAAATTACAAACCTGGCCCAACCACGACATTAAGCTTTACCTGAGTCATTGTCGTAATCTTGCTTTCCAATAATTCAGGGTTGCCAAAGAAGCGTTATAACCTTGGTACGCTATAAATACTTGAATTCATCGCAGATGGGATATTTCTTATATCAAAGATTTCATAGAACACCTATGTAAACATTATATTAAAAATTATCTATTATTCCGGTAAAAAACAATATAATTTAGAAGCAAGATATATTCATACGCGTCTAAAATAAAAACTCCCTTAGGTTACTTATACTGCATAAGAAAGTGATTAGGTGTTAAAAAAGATAAATAAAAAAACAAGCGTATTCACGTACAATAGTGTTTGAAATAACTTGCTAATATAACTATGAACTATGCCATGAACAAGCTGTATAAAGCTGAACTAGCTAAACAGACACTAAAAAACCGAAAAATTTGTTTTTCTTTAATATATCTAATCAAATACCAACGATTTGTGATTCTGGTGTTTGTTGTGTTGTTTCTCCACCGAGAGATAAAAAGCAATTTAATAAATTGCTGCGTTTGAAGTTAGTATTACTGAATATTAATCCCATCGTCTGCAATTACTGGTTCTCTTTCCTCTTTTGATTTCTAAGCGCACTTAAGGGTGTCCTGTTTTGAAATCTATATATTCCGCCACTGATGTACCAAATTTGTTATAATGCTAATCATAACATTTTAATTCATTTGAAAATATGTTGAATTTGTAAGAATATTGTTAAATCTACAATTAGAATGTCCTTATATATCTATCTCATCCTTAATTTTTTAACTGTTTCTGTGTAATTCTGTTATTATACTAAAATCCAAGTTGATGTTTTGTATGTTAGCAAAGTTGCACATGCAAATCGGAACAGTGCTTCATATTATATTCGAGAACTTTTAGACTAAAACAACTAGCCACCTATAATTCCCGACTATATCAAGCTAACTATGTATTTGCATTGTATTACACATTTAAATGTACTGGGACGAATAAATTCGATTTCTATAATTCAAGACAACCACGGAATTTTAGTTCACGATCTAATTACACAAATAAAATACAATTAAACCGAGGATAAAATAATATATCCATACTATAATGCAACCCAAACAAATATTTAATTTACGATCTCATTCCATGAATAACCTAAAGTTAAACCGCGGATAAATTATTAGAATCAGATCAGTTAATACAATCAAACATCTAATTCACGATTCAATTCCATGAATAGTTTACAATCAAATCGCGAATGAATTGTTAGAAATATATTATACTCTAATCGAACCTAACATTTAATTCACAATATAATTCCACAAACAAACTATAATCATATCATGACTTTATACCTCCCGCCGCGAATGAAACCGCAAATAAATTATCCCATTACAATTCAAACCATATACACATTTAATTTAAAATGTAGTTCTAACTAACATGGAACCGCAAATTAAACCGCTATTTTGTTCCCCCAATGCAGCTAATCAAATCGCAAATAAGTTAGAAATTTTGAAATTCAAGGCAATTAAGTAAACGCAGTCTCAGATATGCACGAGACTTCCAAAATACAAAAGCCATAGAATAACGCTTTCATAAATATGTAATTTTAATTGGATGATTTTGGTTGTTGTCATGGATTTACTTTGTTTATGCGGGATTTAATTTACTATAATTCCCTTGGGACTACAGTAAAATGTAAACCCTTTGAGATTAAAAGTGTCGCGTTAGTTATAGGAACACGCGTCTAAATGTGATGTTCTAGTCCCGAAATGCTTAGAGGTAGAATATTACTCAATGATTTTTTAAAAATGTATACATATATTACAATTATAAAAGCTTTTGTTATACATTACATTCCTTACAGCTAAAAAGAGGATTTTCAGATATTCAGCAGATGCTCTAAGAATTACCTTTCCTGGTACCATTTCAGGGAATTATCCATTTATCTTAAAATTAGGTAAAACATAAACATTCATATAAATTTATCAAGATATACATTATTACAACTCATTATTAATTTAAGTTACAGCGGAACACTTCTAAAATCATATGTCGGTAGAAAACGACGCAATGTACCTGTTCGAAGTTGCATTAAATCGTTCTCGGAATGTACACTCGTTATCACGGCTAGCAAAGGGAGATGACTTGGTTCAATAATCTCAATTATCGCGGAATAATCTACTAGCGCAGATAACAAGTAGCGATGGTAATTTAGATTAAAAATTGAGACGGGCAGCGTTTCATTTAGTCACGATGTCATTTACAGGAATAGCATGAAGACTAGTGTTTGAAATTGTTATAGGGCTTGTTACTTACGTTATTGTTTTTCGCGTCAGCTCCGCTAACCTGGTAATACAGAAATCACTTTGTCCTTCAATTCACATAGGAATTTTATCTGAAAGGTAGAAATAAAAAAAAGGTTTTAAATTTAAATAATTTTAATTATACATATATCACAGTCAAATAACATCGATATAGGGAAGGCAAGTAAGCAATTGGCTAGTTCGAAAAATGGAATACTTGACAATCAATCCTTTGTGTCTTAAATTCTTCGCTAATCAATGGATCCACTATTTATAACATGACAAGCAGAAATATTAACCAAGATTAAAACTAAAAATATTTAAGGTACTTCAACGGAAATTCGCGATGTATAATTGTTTTTAAGATTCAACTCATAATTATTATACTCAATCCTACTCCGATGTAAATAGGTACCTAACTGGTTAACATGACATTGCCTGTCAAATCAAGCGACTTGTGGTGCTACATTTAAAATACAATGCCCTGCAGCTGACGTTGGTACTCAGTGCGTAATATACAGGTTGATGTTAACAAAAGAAGCTGAGATGAACCTGCATTTGCGCAGAGAGTAGATTTATGAAATTTTCCAAAGCCTAAAGTCTAAATATCTGAGAGCAAGTTCCTATTCCATGTAAACCACGAAAAGGCAGAAAGTGGATGATAATCATCAAATATATTCAAGAAGCGCTAATTTTGCCCCAAAGGTTTCCGAAACGACTAGGGTCCAGCTTCCATGATCTAGGACAGATCCTAACGCGAGGCCAAAACTATAAACGGGTGTACACTACTTGTACTGAAGGGGATGCCTTCACCTATCGGAACGTTTGCTATAAGCGGAGCAACACCTTATTGTTGTCAATCCAAGGTTAAAGGTAGACGACCGAATATTTCTATACTTGCGTATGGAAGAGTAAGGCGGGTTATAATGTTTCACCGGTCATACAATTGTCATTCAGCTTCAATAAATACATGGTTCACATTTTAATTACACAGTTGTGACGATTATTTGTAGATTACTGAAGGATATAAATTCTGTCAAACATACTATTGCAATTGCAACCTTAAAGCTCAACTTGTTTACTAGATTACATAATTACCCTATATTTCCTTTGTTAAATTTGAATAATTACTTGATATTAATTGATTTATAAGTAGTTATGCTAAACAAGGTCTGGATCAAAACGTGACATAGTATTAATCTGGCGGCCATCTTGTGGGAGGAGTCGGTGAAAGCCATTTTGTGGGCGGTGATTATTTTATGATTGGGCCATTTTGTGGGTAGGGGTAGTCGGCCATCTTGTGAGCTGTGGGAGTGGTAGTAATCGGTCATATTGTGGGTGGGCGGCAACCATTTTGTAGGTCAGCCGTTTTATAGGTTAGCCATTTTATGGGTGGGAGTGGGGACGCCGATCATTTCGGGGCATGGCGGCGCATACTCAGGATTGAAAACTTCGGAATTAGTGTGAATAATGTGTGCATCAGATGTCCTCATTTCTTATTACACAATTAGCATGCAAAGCATTTTCTTATCAGCTAGATAGGAAATACGTCAGATAATTGCAATAAAAAAAGGCGATGACCTCTTTCCTAATCAGAGTAGCAGGAAATGTATTGGGATTAGCAAGCGAAGCATTTTCTTATCAGCCAGACAAAAAATGAGTCAGATAATTGCAATGAACATAGGCGATGATCTCATTCCTTATTAGAGTAGCAGGAAATATATTGAGATTCGCATGTATAAGCATTTTCTTATCAGATAGGAAATGGGTCAGATTTATATTTAGCCGATGACCTCATGTCTTATCACAGTAGCAGGAAATGTATCAGATAGGAAGTGGCTCAGATTTATAATTATCAATTAGCATTATTAGTGCAGTGTATTTGCCGACGTGTACACGACCGTATGATATGAGCGAAAATAATTTATACGACATGAATGTTCAAGAAGAAGAAAATCAAGTACAGAGGACATTGACACCATTACAGCTTATTGAAAATCACCTGGAGTATTGATATCAATTGGCTACAGAGGAAAATCTAATCAATGCTTCAAGATCTTCGCTTCGAATAGGTGATTCACTTCACAAAAAATACATCGAAATTGGATGTAGCATCTACTTCGATTTAAAACCAATTTTTTGATTAAGTTGTGTGGACTGTTATGCACGGGGATCTTCGAATGTAATGATGCGATAATACTATCTATTCAAGAATGACAAAATATCCTAAATAGAGAAATTTACATACAATGTAAATTCTTTAAGTCGAATGAGTTAGCGGTTACAAGCGGGAAAGAATGCGGACAGCCTAGTATTGGTTATTTTATGCTTGACGAATAATTAAGGAGTAACCTTTTTATCACTTATAAATTTGAATTTATGTTCGATACACGATCGTTCCTAAAAATCTAATAATTACACATTATCAGTGAAACTACTTTCATTTCGATACTTAATTTTGGCGTTCAAATCGTGGGAAGCATCGGGAAAGTTTAGGATTAAGATGAATTCTGGATCAGGATAAGATGTACGCTTATGTAACCTCCCACGCCAACACACACGTCATTTTTTACATTAACGCAAGCATACTTCTGAGGTGACAATTCAACATGCTCAAGTCCAGGAATGCATACATCAAAAGTGCATTACCACCTTCGCTTTAGATAGATATAGCACGTGACGTATTACTTCTTCAGTGTGATTTTCAGACATAACTTCACACCAAAAGTGTATTACTACCTTTTGTTTAGATAGATATACCACGTGATGTTTTGCTTCTTTGTTATGCTAAAATAGCCGGATTAAAGTCGTACTTAATTTTATTACCCAGAATGCCTTGCATTTATGAGCCGCAGATGATCGAAATTACGCGAAGTTGACCAGTAAAATTATACCAAAACTTGTAGTACCTTGCGGCGGATTAGAAAAGTAGTTCTTATTAGGGTGATCAGGTCCAAGAACGCATACATTGAAAGTGCCTTACCAAAATTATAGTCAATAAGGAGAATTCCAACACAAGTAAGAATAGACCAAAGCAAAAATAAAACATATAATTTAGTAGTGTGGTCGTATACATATAAACAAGCAAGGACAGGTGATTGGGATATTGTAGTTCTAGATAAAATTATATTCAAACGTAGAATATATAAATGTGGCAAATGTCTTTAATAAAATTTTAAAAGTCGAACATAGAATTCGCATTTATCAAGAACGGTTTCTATTAAATCACAAAGACTTAAATTAGAATGTTAATTGAATTGCGACAACGAATCGTCTGAAACCGAATACTCTCGTTTCTTATCAAACTTATACGTTCTATTTGCCCAAATCTTATATACTTTCAACCAGTCGAAGTTGAACAGTCATATCAGACGTGTTCAGGTATTGTTAGGGTACAATAGGCGAGTATTAATAATTATAATGGTAAAGTCAACAAGAACAATGTGGACCGTGTACGCAGCGGAAGGTTGGACGAAATCCTACGATAAGGGAAATTCCGTTCAAAGACTTTCGGAACAATTTCTAACTTTAGAACAAGATGCAGAACACGAAGCTGTGTACGGTGTATGCCGAATAAATTTTGATTATACTACAGAAGAATGCTTAGAGATCGTAGCAAAATACAATACAGGTGCAACGATATCTGAAGATTATCTGGAGAGTAAACTTACCGATGTAGAACACATAGCAAAGCTGTGCGAAGCCAACCTGAAAAGATTTCTATGTGGGCTTAGACCATATTTCAACAATAATCTTGATAATGATGAAAAACTAGAAGAAGATGGCAACAATGAACAAAATTAATCAATAACATGTAATTATTTAGAGAATAAATGTAATAGGCTAATAAATAAAACACTTTATATGCATACAATTCTTTTATTTAACTACAGTTCATGTCATGGTTAAACTATCAATTTAAGTAGAACAGCTGCATCTTCCCAGGTATTTTATGAAATTCGCTTTCCTTTACGTTTCAACACCTTTTCCACCAGGTAGACGTCATAGTGTGCGGTCTTCTGTAGTTCGTGTTCATAGAATCCACTGAGAATGGATCGATCTTGCATATCAATCAACTGATAAGTTATAGGATTCGTTATTTGAATTTTCGAGATGTTGAATAGTTCGCTGGACCAATTCGGCATATAGCCCTTATCAAAATGCTTTTATATTTACTATTTCTAACAACATCTACCACTTTGTAGTAATTTTTCAAAAATATTTTGAAGTTTCTGTAGACATCGTCCAAGTTCGTTTTAGAAGTTACATCCTTAGGCATCAGTCCGATCGTGCGATGGTTGGAGTTATTATAATTCTTCGTTATATCATCCAATTTGTCTATCTATCGATAGCGTCCTTGAAGACAAAAAGCTTTGTCAAATCTTGTTTAAGAGTTCTAATAACACGTTCGGCCATCGAAACTTTCTTCACCCTGATTTATATTGTAGATCTTCATTAAATTTGTAAAGTTACTATTATAAAATACTTTTCCATTATCTGTTTTTAAATTACCAAAGCCATCGCTTTGGCGACATCTTCACCGGATTTTGATTTTAAAGCTTGTCTCCATAGATACTTCGAAAAACAATCGATTACAACCAAAATGTGCTTGTTATTTTCTCTAGAATGCTTCCAGAATTCGCCTAAATTTCACTGCCATAGGTCATAGAAACCTTTAACTATCGTACGTTTCCTTGGAAAGTTTCTTCTGGCAGGTTTATGCAACTCTTTCACAATTTGTTACTTGATCATTTTCTCACGTTATCCTGAACTATGTCATAGTAGTGCTTGTTGCTGTAGTTGACTTTTTAGATAATTTTCTATAACCCGTTTGACACCACCATCAGTAGAATTAGCTAAATCTGCCTTAGTTTTCTAATTGAGTTTGTTTGAATTGATATATTCATACATCTTAGTTGTATCGGATGTTCTGGCGTCGCTGTCGGCGTTATTTTTGGTATTAATACAATAATTATCGATTACTTCCTTGTTCGCTTTTATATCGTTCAATAGTTTATTTGCAATTCCATTAACATACGCTTTGCTAGCAACGTCTGCTGAAAGTGTTGGATCGGCAACTTCCGTCAGTATTGTTATTTTCCAAAGTGAAGTGCCCTTCATTAGCTAGTTTGATGTTAATATCCGGTTCTCCCTTAATACCCTTTATTTCGTAATGTTGTTGTCGATAGCATCTAAAGCTGTCGGTGCTCATCGTGGTAACAAAGAGATATTTGAATAACTAACTATTTATTAGGAATATGTAAGAACTCATTATTTTAAGTGATATACATGTAACCGGCTTTCTCTAACTCCTCTAAGATTGGTATTATCTGGTTATCATGTCCGGTATATCCTATCATTTTTTCTGTCCATAAAAGTTGTAATTCGTCGAGTAATGCATGCACATCGTCCCAATATCTATAATCGATTTTGTGTACTTCCTTAAACAGTTGTCTTTCTACAATCCCTGTCCCTGTTTTAGCAGTAAGTTTCTTTTTGCTTCTTCTTCTTTTAATTTTCGTTTTGTTGTTCTTGCGTGAATCCAAGTATCGACTTAATAATATGCAAGTAGTTATAATCTTTGTTAGATTTTACTTGTTCTGTTGGTTCAACCCGACGTCGATAAATGGACGCTTTGAATAAAATATTTCTATTTCTATCTCTGCCTTCTCAAGTGATTTCAGCTTCATTGGAATGTTTCATAATTAGTAGTTCGTATAGACCAGGAGTACCTTAAAATGTGTATCCCTTTATCCTTACATCTTTACCGGCAATTTCTACTTCGTCTTTATCACGCATCCATTTATTTGTGATTTCATTGTAGGAAATGCCGTACGTCCTATCTATTTCATTTTCAAGATCTCTTATCATAAGTTCAAAGTATTGTCTAGGTAATGCATGGTATTGATGAAAACAGGAAGTGTCTCTCGATATATCAGCTACTATAGGCCTCGATAGTGGTGATCACAATTGGGATGTCGGGGGTGTGACAAAATCTAAACTTTCTTCCTTCGGTTCTATTTTATTTTCTGCGGCTTTTAGTTTTGTAGTTGTTTGAATGTTTTTAGCGATGTTTGTAAGTGGTTTTATGATAGTTTTATATGCGTCTTCAATTAATTTTTCCGCAAGCATCTTTTCTTGTTGTAAGGTTTTATATTTACGCTTAATTGAATTTCGTGAATTTATAAGTTTACGTTTTATTCTTCTGTCTTTGTCATTCAAATTCAGCAATTTAATCGATCTGTTAACATGTTGTTACTAATAACTGGTCTTGTTTGCAACTGGTCTGTTCACAACAGGTAACAGGTATTTTGACAGGCCCGTACACAATAAGTCGTTCACAACAGGCTTTTGCAGCAGGCCGTTGGTAGTTGGTCGGACAACAGCTGGGTAATCGATCCGGTAACAGGTCCGTTAATAGCGTGTAACAGTTGGGTAGCAAATCGGGTAACAGCCGGGTAACACGTTTATAACAGGCCTTTCGAAACTGCTAGGTAGCAGGTGGGTTAACAGCTGGGTAACAAGTCAGGTAACGGGTCGGATAACTGGTCGGGCTACAGCCGGGTAACGGGTCCGTTCATAACAGATAGCAAGTATCTCAACTGTTCTGTTCACGACAGGTGTCCATTAGTCAGTCTTGATACCACACCTCTAGCATAGCAAATCATAAATGTTGCTTTCTCTTTGTCTCTATCACATGGATTTAGGTAACTATCTCGCTTTAAGTAAGCATGTTACCAACCCCAGCGGAAAAGGGTCACGAAATTCAGTTACAAGGTAGATTCTAGAAATTTTTCCCTAGATTTTAGGGGATTTGCGGAAATATATCACCAGATTTGGAGGGAAATTGAAATTCATCTGAACGGAGAAATCAATAAAACAACGAGGTTTGCAAGCTCGAAATACCGATGTATCATCTATGCAACTTTAAGTCTTTTGTAAAGGTTCTTACGACTTTAATCCAGCTATTTCGACATATCAAAGAATCAATACGTCGCGTGGCATAATTATATAAAGCGAAGGTGGTAAGTCACTTTTAATGTATGTTTTCTTGGACGTGAGCACCCTAATAAGAACTATTTTCTAATCCACTGCCTAGTACTACAAGTTTGATATGATTTTACTCGTCAACTTCGTGCAGGCCATTCTGGGTATTAAAATTCAATACGCCTTTAATCCAGCTATTTCAGCATATTAAAGAAGGAATGCGTCATATGGTATATCTATCGAAAGTGAAGGTGTTAAGGCCCTTTTAATGTAAAATTATGTATGTAGAATCGCAAATTATTGAAGAAGCAATACGCCACGTCATATATCTTTCCATTTAAAGCGAAGGCGGTAAGGTACTTTTGATGTAAAATTATGTATGTAAAATCATACTGAAGATACAATACGTCACGTGGTATATCTATCTAAAACGAAGGTCGTAAGGCCCTTGTGGTGTATAAATTCTTTAACCTGAGCACCCTAATAAGAACTACTTTTCTAATCCGCCGCAGAGTACTATAAGTTTTGGTATAATTTTACTGGTCAACTTCGTGTAATTTCGGTCATCTTCAGCCCATAAGTGCAAGGCATTCTCGGCAATAAAATTCAATACGACTTAAATTCAGCTATTTTAGCATAACAAAGAAGCAATATATCACGTGGTATATCTATCTAAAGCAAATGTGATAATACACCTTTGGTGTAAAGTTATGTAAGTAAAATCATACTGAAGAAGCAATAAGTCACGTGCTATATCTATCTAAAGCGAAGGTGGTAATGCACTTTTGATGTATGCATTCCTGGATTTGAGCAGGTTGAACTGTCACCTCAGAAGTAAGCTTGCGTTAATGTAAAAGATGACGTGTGTGTGTGTGTGTGTGTGTGTGTGCGTGCGTGCGTGCGTGCGTGCGTGCGTGCGTGCGTGCGTGCGTGCGTGCGTGCGTGCGTGCGTGCGTGCGT